>WOXC01010401.1:0-20640 GCA_011680675.1 Gymnobelideus leadbeateri | reverse complement strand
ATAGATATCATCACAGTTAATTTGAGTTTGTAGTTTATTGTACCTGAACATCCAGAGGATGGACACATTTCCTAAAATATCTTCTACTCTTAAATGCTACCAGGTATTGACTACCATGACTTTTTCTAATAGCCTGCTTCTTAAAATGATGTTTGGCACTTTATTTGAATTTTAATGCACTTCCATATCTTCCTGTTTAAAAGAAAAAAGTACAAAATCAGCAATATTTCTTTAAATTAATATTTCTGTGAAAACTGACCTTTTGGACACACTGTAACTTCTGCCTCACTCCCAAAACAATGAATTTTCTTTAAAATTGGTAAATTTTAAAATGCTTGATACTGTTTGTTCAGGGTTCTAACTGCATACTTAATTGTAATCGACATGTGTGTTTCCAAGAGCTTCTCTGGGGAAAAGTTTTCCCTGGGAAATTACTTCAGAGCCCTGATAAGCAGTCTTAAAAGTGAGCAACTGCTGCTTTTATTCTATTTTATTTTTTGCTTTTTGGAAAGGGAAAAGCAGGGCAGTTAGGGTTAAGTGAAGTGCCCAAGGTCACGAAGCTAGTAAGTGTTAAGGTCCTCCTGACTCCAGGGCCAGTGCTCTATTCACTGTGCCACCTAGCCGCCCTTGCTTTTATTTTAGAAGTACAACTTTGTACTTGTTTTTAAATTTCAGCTTTGGTGAGTAAAGCCAAGAGTCCAATCCTCTCACACTTTAGGTTCCTTAAATTGCTATAGCCAGATCCTTAAAGTCAGTACAGATTTCACTCCGTCTTGGTTTTTAACTGTATTCAAAAACTGATCTCTCATTCACCCATGTGTACAGATGTTCTCACCCATGTGTACAGATGTTCTCACCCTCTGTAGCAATTTCCTTACAAAATAAAATATATCACTTCCAGTGGAATTGTATTTTTTGTTATCAGTGACTAAAACTTGAGGAAAATTGAGGAAAACTTTGTTTCTATGTAAAGTATATCTTCATATACTTTATATATATATATATATATATATATATATATATATATATACTATATATCTTTGTAATGTCCTCTCCCTTTCACAAACTATCATAAACTGCCCAAATCATTCAGGAAGCCTAGAACCACTGATGGTTGGCACACTGAAATATTAGATAACTGGCATTTAATCAAAGTTAACTGGTATGGTCAGTCATTGCTGACTCAGACGGGGGTGAATGCTTCAAGGCTCCTACTCTAAGGAGTATTTTTTTTTTCATATTTAACAATCTTTAATTTGGAAGAGAAGTCAATACAAGCCATTCTTTAGGGTCTGGTCTTGGGGAAAGAGGAAAGGTAAAATGACCTATTTTTTTTTCCAACTTTAAAAACTACCAAGCACAGGGTAAAAGTCCTAGATAGGGCTATTTAAAAAAAACTCAGCCAGCCCACCCTCCTCTCCCCACCACAGTTCTAAAACTCATTCCATAATCTTGATACATATTCCTGCAGATTTACAGTTCTGCATCAGCTTACACATCACCATCTTGAAAATACTCAAGATCATTTATCCTCATTGCTGTAGAATTGTAATGCACAGCAAGCAAATAATTACTATTCTTTCAGTAACTTCTTTAAAACTAGAGCCATTTGTGGAGAGAAAACTTGCCTCTAAACATATCTTCTCAGGAGTATTCTGAGTTACACTGGGCTTTTCTTCCACCCATGGAAGTCTTACAGAAGGAACCCATTGACTTAAATGACTAGAGGGCACTGAGAAGGATGAACCTGGTCCAGAAGGACATCTCTGAATGGACCAGCAGATTATACAGAAAGGGAAATGGAAGGAGTGGGGTGAGGGCCAAGAGTGGTGCACCCAGTGGCATAGGCCAAGTAGGTCTCCTGTTACAATGGCTGCTTTTTAGGTACCAAAGTAAGTGTGTCTTGTGCTTCTTGGGACAGATGCAAAAAAGGCTAGAGGGTTTTTCATGGGTTGGGTGGATCACTTGTGGATGATTCATAGAAGGTCAGTTGAGAAAGCATAAAAGGAATATCCAGACAAAGAGCACAGATCCATTTGAGTGCCCATGTGCCCACTGTAGGTGTTCCTTGATATTTTATTTTGGCTTTTTGTTCTCTATACATATTTTTCCCTAGTCAATCTTAAAAATTTTCTTGGCTTTTATGTAAATGATTCCCAAATCTGAGATATTATACCCAGCCTAGACCCCTGCCTTCACTCCCCCTCTAGCTTTAGTTGCACATTTTCCAACTGCCTATTAGACATATCATGGTCTCTGGTAACACTTCAAATCCTGCATGCTCCAAACCAAAAGGACCATGTCATCAGATGATGACATGACTTGCAATTGACTGATCCAAGTGAGGGAGTATTTTCAGGATGGTGATGTGTAAGCTGAAGCAGAACTGTAAATCTGCAGGAATATGTATCAAGATTATGGAATGAGTTTTAGAACTGTGGTGGGGAGAGGAGGGTGGGCTGGCTGAGTTTTTTTTTAAATAGCCCTATCTAGGACTTTTACCCTGTGCTTGGTAGTTTCTAAAGTTGGGGAAAAAAATAGGTCATTTTACCTTTCCTCTTACCCCAACACCAGACCCTAAAGAATGGCTTGTATTGACTTCTCTTCCAAATTAAAGATTGTTAAATATGAAAAAAAAAATACTCCTTAGAGTAGGAGCCTTGAAGCATTCACCCCCGTCTGAGTCAGCCTTTCTCCTCCAGAAACGTCTGGGTCCAGTGGCCAGGTATTTATTCATCAGGACGACTGCAGATGGCCCAGGATGCAAGGGGAGACCCTGGCCCTTTTAAGCTAAGGTCTTTTCTGGTTCTCACTTTGAGAGAACATCCATTCAGTGAATAGACCTCTTTAAGAAGCGAGTCAAGGGACGGTCCCTTTAATTAAAACAAAAAAACTGGGAGAGGAAGACCCCTAAGGTTGGTGGCCAAAAGAGACACAGTCACTATTTACATTCACGGTAACAGTCACTATTTACATAGCCTGGAGGGTCCCAAAATAACCATTAAGTGGTGCTTGGGCAGGGACCTAAGTCAGTTCCTATTCAAGTAATTATCCCCACCCCGCCCTCTCCGAGAAGGAAGCACAAACGACAACCTGAGTAGTCTGAGCGGCCTGAATGGGGACCCAGCCGGCCAGTTCCAGCTGGGAAACTCAGCTCCTCCTCTCCTCTCCTCTCCTCACCTGAGTGTTCTGCCCAAAGGAAGGTCAATTTTGATGGCCTAAACGTTGCCTAGTTAACTTGGGGTTTACTGGCTAGACTTCTTTCTCAGATACCAATTCACTCTGGAGTTTGTGGATTGAACAAAGTCACTGCCCAAGCACCACTTAATGTTTATTTTGGGGGCCCTTCTGGCTCAGAGTGAATGCAAATATTAAAGTTGAGCACAACTCCATCTTTCCCCTGCCCTAATTGACCCCTGAGCAGTTTCAGCCTAGGGTAAAATCCCTGCTCCAATCTTTTCCTTGCCTCTCCACCCCCCCTACCGGGTGTTCCCCTTCTCCACCCATCCTGGGTTCCCTGTCCCTCAGTCTAGGGCAAACTTCTAGGGAAAGGGAAATTCAAATGTACACTGACCAATCATTGATTGTAGTTTCTCCTTACTTAACCTGAATATTGAATTTCTTTAAAAATAATAATAAAAACACCCAAACTACCATGGGGGAAAAAAACTTCTAAAAAGAGAGAATAAGACAGCAAAAACTATACCCATGGGGGAACGTTCCAACGTGGCCCAACAATCTCCCAAGTAGTTTTGAATCATTAAGAGATATTAAGGTAGATCTTAGCATCTATAAAACTGGAGGATGGCTCCAGAAGACTCCGATGGCAATTGACAATCAAGAAAAGACAGAGGACACACTGTGGAAAAGCAGTGGACTTGAGCACAGTAGAAACAGTGACAGAAGAGCAAAAGAGAACAAAATTTTTTAATATTCTACAACAGGAAAAGAATCTCTATAAAATAAAGTATCAGAGCTAATCCATATAAGATCAAAGTTATTGATCTCTATAGTATAGAAAAAGTATGAATAACCCATTACCTAAAAGTATTATAAATAGGATAAAATATAAATTGGTAGAATCCATAGGATATTGACTAAGAACACTAATAATAGTAGAAAGCAAAATGGAAGATTTGAAAAAGCAATAATACTAAGGGGAACATAATGGGGGGAAATAGGTATTAAAGGGGCTATAGTTTTGCCAGATCTCAAATTATAATATAAATCAGTAGTTATCAAAACTCTGTAGTAACTGGATTTAAAAAACCGGCAAAGGTATAATCAGTAAGACTTAGTGTCTAAGGGCAGGTAGGTGGCGCAGTGAGTAGAGCGCTATCCCTGGAGTCAGAAGGACCTGAGTTCGGATCCGGCCTCAGACACTTAACGCACAAACAAAAACCTAGCCGTGTGACCTTGGGCAAGTTACTTAACCCCAGTTGCCCTCCAAAAACCAAAAAAAAAAAAAATAATGTCTAACTTTCCATAAATCAGAAAACACAAACAAGAAGGAAAGGACTCTATTCAACAAAAACTACTGGAAAAAATTAATAGCAGTTTGCTGGAAAATTGGTATAGAAAAGCATTCTACAACACATACCATATTAAACTGAAATGGATACTTGAGCTAAGTTACAGTAGAATGTGAATTCATACCTCAACTCTGGACAGGAGATGACGGCAACAGCACTGAGATATAAAAAATTAACTAAAATAAAGATACGAACTGGGGAAAAGGTCTTTGCACACATTTCTCTGAAAAAGTCTTACATTATAGTAAGTATATTGTATATAGTAGTATATTGACAAAAATACAAATTAAGAGCCATTCCCCAACAGATGAACTGTCAAAAATATTAAAAAGAGGTCTTAAAAGAGGAAATTCAACTATCCACAACTACTTAAAAGGGGTAAAAATCACTAAAAGAAATACACACTGAAACTCACTTCATGCTCATCAAATTGACTGGGAAAACAGAATTAGGAACATTTATTCATTCCGTGCAGGCTACGAATAGGTCTAACCTTTTTTGGAAAACAATTTGGAATTATTGGAGATACAAAATTGTTCACATTTTCGGCCCAGTGAACCATTAGGTTCATATTCCAAGGATGCTGACAAAAAGAAGATACCTATTCAAATGAAAATATTTGAAGCAGCAATACTTGTAACGGCAAAAACTTGTAACAAAACCACATGACCCATCATGATTGGGGGAATAGCTTAACAAATTGTTATAGAAATGCAATAGAGTATTACTGTGCCACAAGTAATGATTAATTTGAAGAATTCAGGGAAATATATGAAGATGTGAATGAAGTGATTAAAATTGGAAAATTAAAGTAGAACCAAAATGATATGTGTGTGTGTAATTGTAAGAACTATATAAAAGATCAAAACTTTAAAAAAATGTACATTTAAAAAATTATTGGCCCACAGATACCACCAGCCATACTCCATAGCTTCTCCTGGGCTGAATGTCAACCCCATTGCCATTTTCATTGCCATTGCCAATCTAGCGATTCATGGCCACAACCAACCTGCAGAGTTCTTTGACAATATAGTCAATAATGGGTCCCTGGAAAGTGGAGTCAAAGTGGGAGAGAAGCAAGAAGTACATTGAGCTCTGCTCACTAAAAAGATCTAGAAAATGCAGCAGACTGAATGCAGATCAAAAAATCCAAGAAAAAATTAGCGAATCATTTTTAAGCCCAGATTAAGGCAAAATGTCTGCAGACACCAGGACAGAATCTGGTCAGGAATGTGCCATGTGCAGCATTTATGTGTAAGGAGGGGCTATGCACCAGGGGAAAGATCTTAGATCTAGTAATAGGGTGGCCTGAACTTGTGAAAGCTGCAGGGGTAGGCTTCAATTGGCAGCTCTATTGCAATAAACAGTGGAAAACCCTAGATTTTGCCCCAAAGCAAGGAGCAAGTTTTAGAAGCAAGCAGTAACTATCTGCGTAGCTTGGACTATAGGAGTGGAAACGGTATCTCAGTTCCAAATTCTAACCTAGTCTGAAGTCTACAGAGGAACAGAACCTGAGGTGCAAATGTAGGAGTCAGGGGAAACATAAAAAGGTAAGTATAAATTATCATAAGGGGATAAACAAGGATAAATTGCTTGTATTTTAACAGATGGGATGAAACGTGTTCCCATAGAACCTTGTCAACTTTAGGGATCATAGAGGGAGTCCAATTAGACAGAAGGTATAATAGTGGTTCTATCTTCATCTTAAAGAGAAGGGAAGAGGAATACATGGTGGGGGAAGGAGAGGAGAGAGAGCACAGTTAGAAAAAATTATCTAACAACCAGAATATGCAAGTAGAACTCTATACAAATATGGAGGAAGGAGTGGGCAGAGCAGCTAACACTTAAGATTTCACTCTCATCTAAGCTCATTAAAGGAGGAATACAAACAGTTGGAAACAGAAATACATTTCACAAAATGGGGAAATGGGATGAGAAGGGGAAAGGAGACAAGGAATTACTATAAGAGGAAGAGAAGATTAAAAGAGGAATTAGTACCAAGCAAAATAAACCCCAAGGATGTATGAAAACATTTATAGCAGCTTTTTATAGTGGCAATAGCTGAACAAGTTACGGTGTACAAATGTGATGGAATACTTTTGCTCTAAGAAACAATTTAGAGAATGGTTGCTGGGAAATATGGGAAGACTTGTATGAACTGAGACAGAGGGAAGTGAGCAGAACTAGAACAATGTATACAATAGCAACATGTAGACAACTTTGAAAGACCTAGGACTGTAGGTCCTAGACCTAGGAAAGAATAATGGCAGACTATGATAAAACATGCTGCCTTACCTGCAAAATTAAACATTTTAACAGGAGCTTTGTTTTCCCTTCTTTCCCAATTTGGGGAAAGGAGAAGATGGATTTTTGCTGATTGAAAAAAAAAAAAGATGGGGGTGTAGAAGCAGGAAAACTCTGTGTTCTCCTTCCATAACCACCTCAAATACCTATAAAACATGACTCTAAACAAACTTTAGATCTACAGAATCCACAAAGTGACAGAGAGACAAATCTTCTGCTGAAGGCCCCCAGGCCAGAAGGGTCCATTGCAGCATGCTGGGAGCGGAGTCTAGCCCTGCATGAGCCTGCAGTTTTAGCTCCAGGGTGCCCCAACCAGCCCTGGCTGGAGGGACTTCAGGAGAGTGGGTCACCAGCAGCTGGGGCAATTTCCAGAATTATCAACCCATAAATGCCAAAGAAAAAGTGAGAGGTCAGTGTGGACTTTGTGGGAACAGGGGGTCCAGGAATGTGGTCTGGCCTCTGCCCCTGGAGGGAGAGGTGGCTGAGGCACAGTGGCCACAGTAATCACTCTTGCTTTAACCTGCGTGGATCTGGACTGCTGTCTAGGGTGGAGGTCCTGGGGTATATGACCAGATGCCAGAGCAAGTGGAGGTTTCAGAGAGGGAAGCCAACTAATAGCTCCAGTAGCTGTGAAAACCCCAGCAATTGGGACAAAGCCCTCCTCTCTGGAAGGAGAGTTCTACTATGGCAAAAAGCTCAAAATCAAGTGACTGAGTGGCAACACGAGCAAGCAAAGGAAGCAAAGCAAGCACAGCAACATGACTCTAGACTCCTTTTTTGGGACAAAAAGGATCGAAGCATGGAACAGGAGGAAGACAACAAAGTCAGAATTCCTGCACCAAAACTTCCAAGTAAAATATGAGCTGGTTACAGGCCACAGAGAAGCTTAAGAAGGATTTTGAAAACCAAGTGAGAGAAGTGGAGGAAAAATTGGGAAGAGAAATGAGAATGAGGCAAGAAAATCATGAAAAGATAGTCAACAGCCTGACTGAAGAAAATAACACCTTAAAAAATAGACTAACTCAAATGGCAAAAGAAGCTCAAAAAGGCAATGAGGAGAAGAATGCCTTAAAAAGCCAAATTTGCCAGATGGAAAAAGAATCTCAAAAGTTCACTGAGGAGATTCATTCCTTCAGAGTTAGACTGGAGCAGATGGAAGCTAATGACTTTATGAGAAATCAAGATGCTGTTAAGCAGATCCAAACAAATGAAAGATTAGAAGGCAATGTGAAATATCTCATAGGAAAAACCACTGACCTGGAAAATAGATCCAGGAGAGACAATTTTAAAATTATTGGACTACCTGAAAGCCATGATCAAAGAAAGAACCTAGAAATCACCCTTCAAAAATTCTCAAGGAAAATTGCCCTGATGTTTTAGACCCAGAGGGCAAAATAGAGGTTGAAAGAATCCACAGATCACCTCCTGAAAAAGACCCCAAAAAGAAAACTCCCAGGAATATTACAGCCAGGTTCCAGAATCCCCAGATCAAGGAGAAAATACTCCAAGCAGCCAGGAAGAAACAATTTCAATATTGTGGAAACACAATCAGAATAGCCCAGGACCTGGCAGCTTCTACACTGAGGGATTGAAGGGCATGGAATATGATATTCCAGAGGGCAAAAGAACTGAGTATTTTGTTTCAGGGGAAAATATGGTCATTCAGTGGAATAGAGGACTTTCAAGCATTCTTGAGGAAAAAACCAGAGTTGAATAGAAAATTTGACATTCAGATGCAAAATGCAAGAGATGCTTGAGAAGGTAATCAAGGAAAAGAAATCAAAAGGAACTTATCAAAGTTGGACTATTTACATTCCTACATGGAAAAACAATAACTGTGTTTGATGAAACCTTTCTCATTATGAAAATAATTGAAGAAGGGTATATGGGCATATGTTCACAATTATACATGGATAGAGGGCACAGGTTGAATCTGATGGGAAGGGATGATTCTTTTGTCTGTTAATATGTTTATTATAGTGGAAATATTCTCCTGTTGTGGATTAGAGGAGTTACACTGTTAAGGCACCTTTAAAAACAGTTTTGAATTCATTCAGTTGAACCGTCCATTCTTGTGCTGGGAGGAGTGCTAGGGTAGGGCCAAATTGGCATATCTACTAAATAATGACTTTAGGCAAATCACTCTACCTCAGTTTCCCCATCTGATGATTCTTTTTTGTTTGTTTGAAGGGCAGTTGGGTTTGGGTGACTTGCCCGGGGTTTTTGTTTGTGTGTTGGGTGTCTGGGGCTGGATCCGAGCTCGGGTCATTCTGACTCCAGGCCCAGCGCTCTGCTTGCTGTGCCACCTAGCCACCCCAAGGAGGGGATGATTCTTAAGGGGTGGAGTCAAGAGGTGAGAGAGGAAAGTGGCAAGAGGAGATGGAGAGAGACAGGGTAGGGTAAACTATCTCATGTAGAAGAGGCAAGGGGAAGTAGTTGCAGGGGAGGGGAAGAACAGGAAGGCAAAAAGGCAAAAGCATATTCTCATTGAAGTAGGCTCAAGGAGAGAATAACATACATACTAAATGGAATATCTTACCCTCACTCACTCTCCTGAGTAGGGGAAAGGGGGACGAGAGGGGGGATGATGGAGGGGAGGGCATTCTGGGGAGAGGGGAGGTTAGAAGTACCCACTATCAAAGAGGGACAGGATCTAAGTAGGGAATGGACCAGGTGGGAGGTGAGACAGGTGGGAGGGAAATATAAGCAGTCTTTTACAATATATCTACTATGGTAATGTTTTGCATAGCTATACATGTACAACACATACTGAATTGCTTATCTTCTCAGAGGGAGTGGGTGACAAGGGAGGAAGGGAATGGATCTGAAAATTGAAGTTTTAAAATTAAATGTTTCATAAGATGTTCAGGCATTGGGGCCCAGAGATTCACCTTGCCCTAATAGCAAAGTCGAAGGGGGTATGGGAGACGATAAGGGAGATAGCAGATTGGATGAGGGGATATCTAGTGGGACTGCTATTCTGGGGTGGTGGGTAGGGAAAAAATGGGGGAAAAATGTAACTCATAATCTGGTGGAAATGAATGATGTAAACCAAAAGTTAATAAAGCATTTGTTTAATAAAAAAAAAGAAAGAAAGAAATGATGTAAACTAAAAATAAACACAAAAAATTTAATTAAAAAAAAAAGAAAAAGGAAAAAAAACTGGTTTGAGGGACCATGTCACCTTTCAACTGTCTACAGACAAGGTCCAAAGACAAAAAACAAAACCAACATGCTTTGAACATTGGAGAAAAAAGGATTTGGTTACATAGGGCTTTTGCTTTCACCAAATCATTCTTGAATTCATGAACCAGATGGTGACCTCATACCACAGTGGCACTGATGTGTTATGTTACTCTATGGGGAGAAACTCACTAATGAGAACTTCATTCTGAAGCACAATGGTCCTGGCATCTTCTCCATTTCACAGGCTGGGCCCAACACCAATAGCTCGTTTTTTAACTATCCTAAACCTGACTGATTGGACGGCAAATATATTGTATGGTCTGTGGCCAGGTGGCAGAGGGCTGGAACACTGAGGGCTGTGTTCATGCAGTGGCAGGACTAACATTGCTGAATACGCACAACTCTCATGATGTGGTCTCTCTTAACCACCCTTCAACCATTTCCTAACTGTGAAAACATTGGCCTACCTTCCCAGTCTATCCTCATGTCCTATAATCCTTGTGCTTTCGGTTGCTTGAGTTTAATATTGCTTTATGGTTTTTGTTTTAACTAACTTGAGGGGGAGTGTGGCAGAGCAGATAAGAAAACTGGCCTCAGGCCTAGGAAGACTCTGTACAAGTCCTGCCAGTGATACTTACTGGCTGTGTTCTCTGAGCAAGTCATGAAACCTCTTGGTGCTCTAAGCAATTCTCAAAAACCATTAAGATACAGAAAGAATGCTGACTGACCTACATTTTTATAAGAAGTTCCCTCACTTAGGGCAGCTAGATGATGCTGTGACTAGAGCACCGGCCTGGAGTCAGGAGGACCTGAGTTCAAATTCGGCCTCAGACACTTAACACAAAAACTAGCTATGTGACCTTGGGCAAGTCACTTAACCCCAAGTGCCCTCCAAAAAAAATTCAAAAAAAAAAAATAATAGAAGTTTCTTCCCTTGAGAGTTCTCTTTACTAATCACAGGCTTAGTCCTTCTCCTCTTTAACTAAATTGAATATTCTATCTATAATGCAAACTAAGTCAGTCATTATAAATTGTATTATATAGCTGACAAAAGTGAAAATCTCAGGGCGGCTAGGTGGCGCAGTGAGTAGAGCGCCGGCCCTGGAGTCAGAAGGACCTGAGTTCGGATCCGGCCTCAGACACTTAACGCACACAAACAAAAACCTAGCCATGAGACCTTGGGCAAGTTACTTAACTCCAATTGCCCTGAAAAAAGAAAATAATAATAATAATAATTTAAAAAAAAAAGTGAAAATCTCTTAAGCACACTTAACAGAAATGAAACAACTTCTACCAGTTTAAAATTTAGTTTTAATGATGATTTAACAGCAGAAAAGAAAACTTTAATGTAAAGTTTTACACTTCCAAAAGTAAATCTTGAATCATATGTCCATGAAAGAACACATTTTAATTTCCAGTTTTTTGCTCCTCTGTTCCTGGTTCCAGCAATTCCCACGTAGAAATATTGCTCCTATCCTATAAATCACAATTTTAAAAGAAAATAGTTTTAAAAAGCTACCTTTTTTTTCCCACATAAGCACTTTTTAAAAAAATAGCATTTTACTTTTTTCAATTATATGTAAAGGGGTGTCTAGGTGGTGCAGTGAATAGAGCTCCAGCCCTGGACTCAGGAGGACCTGAGTTCAAATTCAGCCTCAGACACTTACTAGTCATGTGACCTTGGGCAAGTCACTTAGCCCCAATTGCCCTTCGTTCCCCCTGCCAAAAAGTAAAAATTAAAAAATCAATTATATATAAAGACAATTTTTAACACTTATTTGTGCAAAATTTTGAGTTCCAAATTTTTCTTCTCCCCCCTCTTCTTAAAATGGTAAACAATCTGATATAAGTTATATATATGCAATCATGTAAGATATATTGCCATATTAGTCACAGTTACGAAAGAAATAGACCAAAAGGGAAAAAAATGCATTTTTTTTCTTTTTAGAACTTATTTATTTATTTTTAGTTTTCAACATTCATTTCCACAAGATTTTGAGCTCCAAATTTTCTTCCCATCTCTCCCCTACCCCTAACCCCAAGATGGCCCTCATCCTACCCTTTCCCCCTTAGTTTCTTCTAGGGCAAGATAGATTTCTATAGCCCACGTCCTGTATATCCATAAGCATTGTTTTTTTTAATTTGCTTTATTGGAGGGGGAAGGCAAGGCAATTGGGGTTAAGTGACTTGCCCAAGGTCACACAACTAGTAAGTGTTAAGTTTTTGAGCCCGGATTTGAACTCAGGTCCTCCTGATCCCAGAGCTCCACCCAGTTGCCCCCCATAAGCATTCTTAATGGCAAGATTTTGAATAAAATTTTGAAATTTATTTTGAATAAAACTCAAAAAGAGATCCAGATGAACCTTATGAGATTTTATCATTTTTCCTGGTGAGAATTTTGGTGTCTGTAAGCCCCTTAAAGAAAAGCAGTTAGTAAGCTACTTAAAGACAGCCACTCAAATACTCCTTTTAAGGAACTGTCAAACAAAATGCAGGAATCTCTTCTCTCTAACTAACCCACGGAATTTAAAATGCACGGTAGCAACACTTCCAATCTCAGTGTCAGGAACTCAAAAGTCTGTACTTTCTGGCGTATCTCAAAAAAGAGGCCCCCTTTTCAGAAAATTCTAGGGCATATTTTACACAAAGCATAAGGTGTTGAACTAACCTTAATATTGATTCCATAGGCAGCAAGGTTCTGCCGAAGGCTGTCACAAGCTTGGAGCAGTGGTTCCCTTTCCAGCAGCAGCTGTTGCCTTTTCTCTCTCTGTAGCTTCTTGGCTTCTTTGGACAGGTCAGATGGGGCAGTTCCTGTGCCTTCTGGTGCAGCTAGGGAGTACTGACGGACCTTGGAACGAAACTGCACTAGCTCATCAACCACACTATGCAGAGTAGCTGAGCTCCTATTTTCTGAAATAATCTAAACACAGACAAAATTCCATTATAAAAAAAAACACAGCAACATCTGGGTCTGATGAACAGTACATAGAAACAGTAATTTTTCTTGATTTGGTTCAATAAAGTTGATGCAATGACTAGTCCTACAGTAATATCTGAATAACATTTATATAAAGAAAGTGCTTGATTATAGAGTATTTGTATTTTATATAGCAAGAAGAATAAAACTGTAGAGCAAAGCTATTTATAGTCTGTCCAGCCATCAAGCATCTACTAGCCTTCAACTCCCCTTAAACTCTGTTCTCATTCCCCACTTGACAAAACTAAACTCTCAAACAAGCAACCAAAATAAATATATCAAGAAGAGTAAAGAATATAAATTGAAGTTATAGTTTTCAAAATCATAGATAAGGGAAAAATTTACAATGGACAGCATAGAATAGAAAAGAAAGTAAAAGACAAAATAGACCATCTCAGTCACATAAAATTTCCATAACAGAAAAAAATTAGAAATCAATTAAGCTAAAGCCTGGGCACAAATTGTGACAAAATTCATATTAGGTAACTGACAAAAAGTCTGACAGATAAAATCTAAATAGAATTGACAAAAACAGATCTGAATGTGGAATCATTAAGTGGTCAAAATTATGAACGAAGAATTTTCAAAAGAAATTTAAATTGTCAATAACCATCTGAAAAATATGCTCAAAATCACTAAAAATCTGAAAAATGAAATTTGAAACAACACTGAGATAGCATTTCTCACTGATCAAATTAACAAAGATGGCAGGAAAATCCATTGTTGAAATACAGAAGTAATTCTGCCTCCTTTTGGTCAGTGAATACCTTTTTAATTTCTCTCTCTCTCTCTCTCTCTTTTAAGTAATTTGGGGTAAGTAACTTGCCCAAGGTTACACAGCCAGTTATTTTTGTGTGGGTGTTAAGTATCTGAGGCCGGAACTGATCCCAGGTCCTCCTGACTCCGGGGCCACTGCTCTTTCTCACTGTGCCACCTAGCCGCCCCCATTTCTGTCTCTTGATTACTATGAATAGCATTGCTAACATTACATCAACTAATAACCATGACAGCAGACATCCTTGCTTCATGCCCATCTTGATGAGGAAGCTTTCAGTATTTCTGCATTAGGAATAATTAGAGTGCAAAGAACTAGAAACAAAGTATATGTCCATCAATCAGCAAATGACTAACCTAATTGTGGTACGTGAACGTAATGGGATATTAACTGTGCTGTGAGAAATGTCAAACAGGGGGCATAAAGAATATGAAGCAGAGAAAACAGCCCTTCCAAGGTCTGATAACTACGATACCCTGGGCTCTCTCTTCCAAGCTAACAAGGCACAGTGTCCAGTCCTGACACCACCCTGGTGATCTCTGGGAAGCACTCTAGCTTCTCTAAAGGTGGCATTCAGATGTGAACCCCATGTAGGTCTGACAGAGCCCAGAGGCCTATCCCCTGCTAGCTCATTTTCTTCTCATACAGCCTAAGTTCATATTAAATTTTTGGCAGTCGTGCTACACTAAGGATTCATATAAGGCAAGTAATCCAATGATGTCACGGAAGTCACTGGCCCTTTCTGAATCTCAGTATCCTTATATGTGCCTCACATGCCTGATGTAAGGGAAATGTGTGCTAAAGCTTAAAGCACTATGTTAATCTATTATCACCCTCCTCAGTGATTATTTATTCCTTGATTTGAAAACTTGTTACAGAGACAAAAGTGAAAGAGCCAGATCTGTCCTGAGGAGTGGGGAAAAGGTTATAATTAGCTGCTTCTGACAAGGAGAGGAAATACCATGGGAGTGTCCCTGTCCTTTCACGATTTCATCCTGAGAAACATCTGATTGAAAAAAAAACCAACAGGGATCTTCTGTACACTCTTAGACGCAGGTTTCAAAATCTGTAGACTGTCAGCAATGTTTAAAGAGTTGGGGGAGTGGAAAATGTGGGGAGTTGAGGGAGGGGTGGAAGAACACTGGCTAGACTAAAGGAAACCTGGGTCACAATTCTTGCAGAATCAATATTTGTGTTCAGAGTAAAAGATAGACTCACTCTGGGGGAAAACAAAGAACATGTTTTTGTAAAATGCCCTGCATTCTGAGTCACTCATTCATTCAAAATATGTTTTACAAGCACTTATAGCAAGGATTCTCATCTTTTAAAGGCAGTTAGACAAAACAGAAAATGGTGATAAAATACAAATTAGAAACAAAGGGTCCAGATCGTGGTTTAAAAACAAACAAACAAACTGAAACACACACATAAAAATCCTTACTATACCCAAATTCCTCAAGTGTTCTCAACAAAACCCGAGAAAGATAATATTGATGGAAGCGATCTCCAATGCCTCACAACCCCTGACACAAAGTTTTACGTTTTGTTAGCGTTTAGTTTCTCCACTGAATGAATGAGTATAAATTTTGGCGTGCTTTTAAAAATGTCATTAATAGAAGCAGAGCCAAGATGGTAGGGAAAAAGCAGGCAGTTGCACAAACTCTCCCCAGTTTCCCTTCAAACAACTTTAAGCCTCAAAACAAATTCTGGAGTGACGTAACTCACAAAAGGACAGGGTGAAACAATTTTCCAGCCCAAGATAACTTAGAAGGACTTCAGTAAAGGTTTGTCTCCCTTGGGTAAAAAGGAAGTGAAGCCCAGTGCAGGTGGTGTTCAGGCAAACCAACAGGAGGGCCCTAGCCCCAGCATAGATTAACAATCAAGGCCCCACTGCAGGCCAGAGGCATAGCAGGCCAGCTGTGAAGTCTCTAGTCCTAGTGCCACACATGGAACTGCCAGCCCTGGAAACTCCTGAGCAACAGGCACAATTAGACCAAACACCCCCAGCACAGTGAGCAAACCACCAGCTCTGGAGGTCCTGGGAGCAGCAAGTCAGTGACCAAATCCCTAGCCCCCAGCATAAGAAGCTTGGGACAGTGTCCCCTGTGACCCAGGAACAGAGTACAACTTTAACTCATGAAAAGTGAGTAAAAAACAAACAAAAATACCCTGACCACAGAAAGCTACTATGGTCATGGGGAAGATCAAAACACAAACTTGGAAGAGGACAACAATGTCAAAACACCTACACACGATCCCCCAAAGAGAAATATGAAATGATCTCAAGCCCAAAAGTCCTCCTGGAAGAGCTCAAAAAGGATGAAAAAAAATCAAATAAAAGAGATAGAAGAAAAACTGGGAAAAGAAATGAGAAATACAAAAGAATCATGAAAAAAAGTCAACAGCTTGGTAAAGGAAACACAAAAATTCACTTAAGAAAACTCTTTAAAAAGAAGAATTGGTCAAATGAAAAAGGAGGTATAAAATTAACTGAAGAAAATGATTCCTTAAAAATTAGAGTTCGGTAAATGGAAGCTAATGACTGTATGAGATATCAAGAATCAATCAAACAGAATCAAAAGGATGAAAAAAATAGAAGAAAATGTAAAATACTTCATTGGAAAAACAAATGACCTGGAAAACAGATCCAGGAGAGATCATTTATGAATTACTGGACTACCTGAAAGCCATGATAAAAAAAGGGGCTGGACAACATCTTTCAAGAAATTATCAAGGAAAACTGCCCTGATATTCTAGAACCAGAAGGTAAATTAATAACTGAAAGAATCCACTGATCACCCCCTGAAAGAAACCCCAAAATGAAGAGTCTCAGGAATATTATGGCCAAATTCCAGGACTCTCAGGTCAAAGAGAAAATACTGCAAACAGCCAGAAAGAAACAACTCAAACATGGAGGAGTCAAGGTCAGGATTACACAAGATTTAGCAGCTTCTACATAAAGGATTGTAGACTTGGAATATGGTATTCTGGAAGGCAAAGGAGCTAGGATTACAACAAATGTAATGGAAATGCAAATTTAAAGATCTTCCCTGACCCTAGGCCCTTTGATAGGCTTAAGAGACTCTGAGAACCTTCCCTGATTTGAAAATATATTCAGCCCCCTAAGAGGCTGAATGTGGTCACATGGAGCCTGTGGTACAAGGCTTGGTTTTCAGGAATGCCCACACCTAGATGCTGTGTGACTGGGCAGTGGGTCAAGAGGGTGGTTACATTCTCTGACCCAGGAGAAGGCTATATAATCCCTGATGTGAGACTTTGTTTTGGGGCTCACTTTGAGAAGTGTGTGATTTGACTAGATGAGACTCTGGGTAGTCGTTGAGAGCCCCCCGGCTTTGAAAACTCAGATGTTAATGCTTCCCTCTCTGGTAATTGTGATTTGGTATGGATGAAATACTTGGACAGTCAGCTTGTCTGCTTGATCTATTTCTCTCTCTTGTAACTTCTGTCTATATACTCTGAAGTTCAGGTGCTGACCTTTTCCCCCTGAACTAGGTAAACGATATATGTTTGACTGATTAAAGTAAGCTTGTTAACCCATTTTGAGTTGCTTTCCTGCAGATCTAAGAACCTGTGTTGGCAGCCACCCTGGGGATGCTGGGGTGCTTGCTGCTTCAACAAAGAATCAATTACCAGCAAAACTAAGCAAAAAAAGTAATTACTTTAAATTATATTCCATCTGGAAACTTAGTGTTTCCATTAGCCATTATGGTACAGAAATAAATGCAAGCCCTTGAACTTTATTTAAAGGTCCTTACCAAAGGAATCGGATCCACAAATTCAATCACAATGAGTCCACCTGGCTGGACTTCAGCTCACACAAAATAAATTTCTTTTTTTAAAATTTTTTAATTTATTTTTATTTTTTTTAAACAACTGCTTTATTAACTTCTGTTTTACATCATTCATTTCCACCAGATTTTGAGTTACAATCATTTTTCCCCCATTATTCCCCTACCCAACCTCCCAGAATAGCAGTCCCACAAGATATCGCTTCCTCCAATCTGCTCTCTCCCATACCTTCTCCCATACCCCCATCGACTTTTCCATTAGAGGAAGATGAATCTTTGTGTCCCAATGCCTGCGCATCTTATCTCCCAATTATAAGCAAAAGAGTATTAATAATAGTATTTATATATATTTGAAACATTTAATGTTACGACCTCGAATTTCAGATCCATTTCCTTCCTCCCTTGTCACCCATTCCCTCTTGGGAGATAAGTAATTCAGTATATGTTGTACATGTCTAGCTATGCAAAACATTATCATAGTAGATATATTGTACAAGGCTGCTTATAATTCTCTCCCACTCATCCCACCCCCCACCTGGTCCATTCCCTACATGATCCTGTCCCTCTTCTATAGTGGGTACTTCCAACCTCCCCTCACCCCAAGGATGCCCTCCCATCCATCATCCCTCCTCCCATCCCCCTTCCCCCTATCCTGCTGCAGGTTGAGATATCCCATTTAGTTTGTATGTCATTTTCTCCCTGAACCAAATTCAGTGTGAATGTGGTTTTGCCTTTTTAGCCTTCCTTATTCTCCCCCTCTTTTGCAACCACTTCCCCTTGCTTCTTCTGCATGGGATAGTTTACACTACCCTGTCTCTCCCCATCTCCTCTTGCCACTTTCCTCTCTCACCTCATAATTTCATCCCTTGAGTATTCTCACTTCCCAACAAATTCAACCTATGCCCTCTATCCATATATAACTGTAACCATACACACACACATTCACATATGTATTCATATGACCACACCCCCTTCTTCCATTATTTTCATAGTGAGAAAGATATCATCAGTCACAGTTATTGCTTTTCCATACAGGAATGTAAATAGTTCAACTTTGATAAGTTCCTTTTGATTTCTTTTCCCTGATTACCTTCTCAGGCATCTCTTCCTTCTTGTGTCTGGGTGTCAAATTTTCTATTCAATTCTGGTTTTTTCCTCAAGAATGCTTGAAAGTCCTCTATTCCACTGAATGACCATATTTTCCCCTGAAACAAAATACTCAGTTTTGCTGGGTAGGTGACCCTTGGGTTCATTCCCAGTTCTTTTGCCCTCTGGAATATCATATTCCATGCCCTTCAATCCCTCAGTGTAGAAGCTGCCAGGTCCTGGGCTATTCTGATTGTGTTTCCACAATATTGAAATTGTTTCTTCCTGGCTGCTTGTAGTATTTTCTCCTTGATCTGGGGATTCTGGAACCTGGCTATAATATTCCTGGGAGTTTTCTTTTTGGGATCTTTTTCAGGAGGTGATCTGTGGATTCTTTCAACCTCTATTTTGCCCTCTGGATCTAAAACATCAGGGCAGTTTTCCTTGAGAATTTCTTGAAGGTGATTTCTAGGTTCTTTCTTTGATCATGGCTTTCAGGTAGTCCAATAATTTTTAAATTGTCTCTCTTGGATCTATTTTCCAGGTCAGTGGTTTTTCCCATGAGATATTTCACATTGCCTTCTAATCTTTCATTTGTTTGGATCTGCTTAACAGCATCTTGATTTCTCATAAAGTCATTAGCTTCCATTTGCTCCAGTCTAACTCTGAAGGAATGAATCTCCTCAGTGAACTTTTGAGATTCTTTTTCCATCTGGCAAATTCGACTTTTTAAGGCATTCTTCTCCTCATTGCCCTTTTGGGCCTCCTTTGCCATTTGAGTTAGTCTATTTTTTAAGGTGTTGTTTTCCTCAGTCAGGCTGTTGACCCTCATTTCATACTTTTCCTGCATCCTTCTCATTTCTCTTTCCTATTTTTCCTCCACTTCTCTTATTTGTTTTTTAAAGTCCTTCTTAAGGTCCTCTATGGCCTGCAACCCGCTCATGTTTTCCCCTGGGGCTTTTGGAGCAGGACTTCTGACCTCACAGTCCTTTTCCTGCTCTATGCCCCCAAAATAGGAGTCTAGGGTAGCATTTTTCTGTTTCCTTTGCCTTGGCATGTTGCCACTTAATTGCTTGACTTTTGGGCTTGTTGCCACACTATGGCTTTAAGGCCAGATAGAGGAATTTTCGTCCCAAACGTGTGGGGGGCAACTTCCGTTTCTGGCAAGCTGTAAACCCACCCACGACTTCCACTCTAGATCCCAATCCAGATCCAGGGAGGTTAAAGCAAGAGCGATTACCCCCCCAAGACTGATCGCTGGATCTCCCTACAAATTTGCAGGCTGGGAGCGGGAGATGCCTCTGAAAACTACAAAATGGCGTTTGTCCTCAGCGGCTTCTAGCCCCCAGGGGAGGGAGCCGACGCATTCCCTAATACCAGTCCCAAAGTCCATAGGACACTAACCTCTTACTTTGTCCTAGGCAAGTCTATGTTGATAATTCTGGTGTCGCCACAGCTCCTGGTGTTCTGGGGTTCCTCCAGCTGGCTGCTGGCCCTGCCGCCCTGGGGCTAAAACCTCGGCTCATGCGGTCCTGAGCTTGGCTCGGCTCCTGCGCTCTGTGCGCTGCACGCTGCCAGGTCCCAGACCACTGCGCTGGTCCTTCCTGCAGGGCTGCTGGGCTGTCCTTAGCGGGAGTTTAGCTTCTCTGTGTCGTTCTGTGGGTGCTGGGGCTCCAGAAGTTGTTCAGAGTCCCCTTTTACATCGTTTGGGGGGAACGTAGGGGCAGAGTGGCTTGGATGAGCTGTTTCTACTCTGCCATCTTGGCTCCGTCCCTCCCACAAAATAAATTTCACACAGGTAAGGGATAGGGGATGTCTTCATAAGAACCTAAAGCTTTAATATTCCTGGGCAACTTGGACATCAAAATGTTGTGAGGGTACCCTTTGACCCAGCAATAGGTCTGTATCCCAAAGAGATTTTAAAAAAAAAAGGGAAAAGGACTTATTTGTACAAAAATATTTATAGTATCT
>WOXC01010400.1:0-144657 GCA_011680675.1 Gymnobelideus leadbeateri | reverse complement strand
CTGCCTTTCTGCACTGGACTGTGAGGTTTTTATGCCCTAGTACATGGTCTATTTTTGAGTATGTACCATGCACTGCTGAAAAGAAAGTAAATTCTTTTTTATCCCCATTCAGTTTTCTCCAGAGATCCATCATATCTAGTCTCTCTAAGATTCTATTCACCTCCTTAACTTCTTTCTTGTTTGTTTTGAGGTTAGATTTATTGAGTTCAGAGAGGGGAAGATTAAGGTCCCCCACTAGTATAGTTTTGCTATCTATTTCTTCCTCTAATTCCTTTAACTTCTCCTCTAGGAATTTAGATGCTATACCACTTGGTGCATATATATTAAGTAGTGATATTGCTTCATTCTCAATGGTGCCTTTTAGTAGGATATAGTTTCCTTCCTTATCGCTTTTAATTAGATCTATTTTTGCTTTTGCTTTATCTGAGATAAGTATTGCTACTCCTGATTTTTTTACTTTAGCTGAGGCATAATAAATTTTACTCCAACCTTTTACCCTTACCCTGTGGGTATCCCTTTGTTTCAAATGTGTTTCTTGTAGACAGCATATTGTGGGATTATGGTTTTTAATCCATTGTGCTATCCTCCTCTGTTTTATGGGAGAGTTCATCCCATTCACATTCACAGTAATAATGACTATCTATCTCTTCCCCTCCATCCTATTCCCTCCCCTGTTTATGTTTTTGTTTCTTCCTTCTCCCTTCCCCTCCTTGAAGTTTTCCCTTTTGACCACCCCCTCCCTCAGTGTTCCTACCCAGTGATCCCTCTTCTTAACCTACCCTCTCCCCTTATTACTGTTTCCCTCCCTTCTAATCCCCCCCTTTAGTCTCCTCTTTTTCACCCCCCCTTACCCTTCTGCTTTCTATAGGACAAAATAAGTTTTTATACTTATCAGAGTGAATTACTCCCCATTTGATTCCAAACCAATGAGAGTAAATTTCAAACATTGCTCCTCTCCCTCCCTCCTTTTCCTCTATTTAATGAATTTATGTATCTATTCACATTAAAATCTTAAACTTCACTGATTTAAGTTGATCCCTCTTTGAACCAGAACCAGTGAGAATAGTGTTTAAATGATGTTCCTCTCCCTCTTTCTTTCCCCTCTTCTCTAGTGTGTTTTAATGTCTCTTCAGATGGCATATTTTACCTTTTCCTATCTAATCCTTTCCTTTTTCCCATTACAGTCTCTTTGATCCCCTTAATAGTTTTTTTTTAGACATCAGGTTAGTGCATTCATAGCCACACCCTCTATCTAAGTATAACCCTTTTGAAGGTCATGATAATCATAAAGATTTTGAATATTGACAGTTATCAGCTCCACATATAGGGATGTGAACATTTTGTTCTTGTTGCATCCCAAGTAATGAGCGTGTGTTTGTGGGTGTGGGTGTGTGCACTTATGCATGTGTGAGTCTGTGTTTCTCTTGTTTACCTTTTTATGTCTTTCTTGAGTCTTGTAATTGGAGATCAAATTTTCCATTGAGCTCTGGCTTTTTCATCAGGAAAGTCTGGAAGTCTCTTATTACATTAAATGACCATCTCCTTGCCTGAAAGATTATGATCAGTTTTGCCGGGTAGTTAATCCTTGGTTGTAGTCCTAGCTCTCTTGCCCTACGAAATATCAAATTCCAGTCCCTCTGCTCTTTTAATGTAGAAGCTGCTAGGTCCTGTGTGATCCTAACTGTAGTTCCTCGATATTTGAATTGTTTCTTTTTGGCTGCTTGTAGAATTTTTTCTTTAATCTTGTAATTCTGGAATTTGGTTACTATATTTCTTGGAGTTTTCAGTTTGGGATCTCTCTCAGGAGGAGTCTGGTGAATTCTGTCGATAGCTATTTTATCTTCTGATTCCAGGACCTCAGGCCAGTTTTCTTTGACAATCTCTTGGAGGATGTTGTCTAGGCTGCTTTTTTCATCATGGCTTTCTGGTAGACCAATAATTCTTAGGTTGTCTCTCCTGGATCTGTTCTCTAGGTCAGTTATTTTTCCAGTGAGATATTTTACATTTTCTTGCAATTTTTCGATTGTCTTGTTTTGTGATTGACTGAGCTTCAGTTTGATTGTTTCTTATTTTTATCGAATTACGGTCTTCAGTTATTTTTTGAAGTTCCTTTTTTAGGGAGGTATTTTCTCCAATTACTTCACTGAGACGTTTTTCCAAGTTGGTCACTGCCTCCCTGATTTGGTCTTTAAAATTTTTCTTAAGCTCCTCCAGGAATGCTATTTGGGCTTGAGACCAGATCATGTTTCCTTCTGTGGTCTCAGGTGTGGGTAGAGAGTCTATATTGTCCTGTGAATTTTGTTGTTCTTGCCCTGCATAGTATGCTCGAATAGACTTTCTTGCCTTCCCCTTCTCCTTCTCAGCTTCTTTTTTCCCATTGTGACTTCCTGTTTCTTAGTTTTTCAGGCTATGAGTTTAGGGCCTGATCCTTGACTTTGAATACCTCTGGGTGGTTAGTTTATGGCTAAGTCAGGGAAGTCAATGAGGGATGTAGACGAGCAGGTAAGGGTGCCTCTGACCGCTTCAGATTTCTGCCTCTATACCCCTGGGCTATAAGTAGGCTTTTGTTGTCGAGGAGAGGTGGGGCTTGTTGGGACCCCACCCTCTCTTCTCTTCAGACTCCTGGCTGTCTCAGTTACACCCCTTCTTGGAGACTCTCAAGCCTGGGGCTATTTCCATTAACTTAGGATTTCAATCTGGGTGGGAGACTTATCTTTGGGTTTTCTGCTTCATGAAGGAGGGATGGGAGGATTGGAGCAGCTAGAATTTACTTTGCCATTCCAGCCCCTGTATTATACAGGCAGGCAGTTTCTAAACTTCCAGGCTGGGGGGCAAATGCAGCTAGAGAAGCCGCTCTTTCCACTGAGGGCCCAACTCTCCTACCTGGCTCCAATGATCCTACCCATGTGAGAGATGACTGTGATTCGTCCTCGTTAAGTCTGCAGGCTGGGGCTTTTGCTCTCTCTGGTGTAGTCTGCTTGTCTGCTCTTAGGTCTGGGCTGTGCAGACACCACACACTTTGTGCTCGACCAGTCCGGACACGCTGGGCAACCTCCTGGGCTGGACTCTGCCACACTTCGTCTTCCAGTGGGCTCCGTCATTCTGGATTCCACTCAGATTCCAGAGTTCTTTTTTTTTTTTAAACAAATGCTTTATTAACTTCTGGTTTACATCATTAATTTCTACCAGATTTTGAGTCACAATTTCCCCCCAATTTCTTCCCTACCCACCACCCCAGAATAGCAGTCCCACTAGATATCCCCTCATCCAATCTGCTCTCTCCCATATTTCCTCCCATACCCCCTTAGACTTTGCCATTAGGGCAAGGTGAATCTCTGAGCACCAATGCCTGGACATCTTATGAAACATTTAATTTTAAAACTTCGATTTTCAGATCCATTCCCTTCCTCCCTTGTCACCCACTCCCTCTGAGAAGATAAGCAATTCAGTATGTGTTATACATGTATAGCTATGCAAAACACTACCATAGTAGATATATTGTAAAAGACTGCTTATATTTCCCTCCCACCCATCCCACCCCCCACCTGGTCCATTCCCTACTTTGATACTGTCCCTCTTTGGTAGTGGGTACTTCCAACCTCCCCTCCCCCCAGAATGCCCTCCCCTCCATCATCCCCCCTCTCATCCCCCTTTCTCCTACTCTCCTGCAGGGTGAGATATCCCATTTAGTATGTATGTGATTCTCTTCTTGAGCCAACTTCAATGAGAATATGGTTTTGCCTTTTTGCCTTCCTGTTCTTCCCCTCCCCTGCAACTACTTCCCCTTGCCTCTTCTACATGAGATAGTTTACCCTACCCTGTCTCTTCCCATATCCTCTTGTCACTTTCCTCTCTCACCTCTTAACTTCACCCCTTAAGAATCATCCCTTCCCATCAAATTCAACCTGTGCCCTCTATCCATGTATACCTGTAAACATATGCCCATATACCCTTCTTCAATTATTTTCATAATGAGAAAGGTTTCATCAGACACAGTTATTGTTTTTCCATGTAGGAATGTAAATAGTTCAACTTTGATAAGTTCCTTTTGATTTCTTTTCCTTGATTACTTTCTCAAGCATCTCTTGCTTCTTGTGTCTGAATGTCAAATTTTCTATTCAACTCTGGTTTTTTCATCAAGAATGCTTGAAAGTCCTCTATTCCACTGAATGACCATATTTTCCCCTGAAAAAAGATACTCAGTTTTGCTGGGTAGGTGACCCTTGGGTTCATTCCCAGCTCTTTTGCCCTCTGGAATATCATATTCCATGTCCTTTGATCCCTCAGTGTAGAAGCTGCCAGGTCCTGGGCTATTCTGATTGTGTTTCCACAGTATTGAAATTGTTTCTTCCTGGCTGTTTGTAGTATTTTCTCCTTGATCTGGGGATTCTGGAACCTGGCTATAATATTCCTGGGAGTTTTCTTTTGGGATCTTTTTCAGGAGGTGATCTGTGGATTCTTTCAACCTCTATTTTGCCCTCTGGATCTAAAACATCAGGGCAATTTTCCTTGAGAATTTCTTGAAGGGTGATTTCTAGGTTCTTTCTTTGATTATGGCTTTCAGGTAGTCCAATAATTTTTAAATTGTCTCTCCTGGATCTATTTTCCAGGTCAGTGGTTTTTCCCATGAGATATTTCACATTGTCTTCTATTCTTTCATTTGTTTGGATCTGTTTAGCAGCATCTTGATTTCTCATAAAGTCATTAGCTTCCATTTGCTCCAGTCTAACTCTGAAGGAATGAATCTCCTCAGTGAGCTTTTGAGATTCTTTTTCCATCTGGCAAATTCAGCTTTTAAAAGGCATTCTTCTCCTCATTGCCTTTCTGGGCCTCTTTTGCCATTTGAGTTAGTCTATTTTTTAAGGTGTTATTTTCCTCAGTCAGGCTGTTGACTGTCATTTCATACTTTTCTTGCATCTTTTTCATTTCTCTTCCCAGTTTTCCCCCCACTTCTCTTATCTACTTCTTAAGGTCCTCTATGGCCTGTAGCCAGCTTGTATTTTCATTTGGGGCTTTTGGTGCAGGAGTTCTGACCTCACAGTCCTCCTCCATGCTTTGATCCTCTTTGCCCCTAAAATAGGAGTCCAATGTTGAATTTTTCTGTTTATTTTGTTTCTTTTGCCTAGGCATGTTGCCACTTAATTACTTGATTTTTGGGCTTGTTGCCACAGTAGGACTGTGCCACCAGACAGGAGAGCTTCCGTCCCAGACTTGGGGTCTTCACAACTTCCGCAGGTTGGGTGGCCTCTGTAAAGCCTCCACATGCTCTGGCAAGCTGGATACCCACCCCAAACTTCCCCCAGACCACAATCCAGATCTAGGCAGTTTAAAGCAAGAGCGATTAACCCCAGACTGATTGCTGGATCTCCCTACAGTTCGCAGACCAGGAGCTAGAGCCACCACCGATGCTGAAAAATGGCTTCTGTGGTTTCTTCAGCAGCTTTTCGCCCCCAGGGGAGGAAGCTGAGGTGTTCCCCAAATACTGGTCCCAAAGTCCATAGGGCACTAACCTCTCACTTTGTCCTAGGCATATCTGTGCTGATAGTTCTGGAATTGCCACAGCTGCTGGTGTTCTGGGGTCCCTTCAGCCAGCTGCTGGCCCAGCTGCCCTAGGGCTAAAACCCCGGCTCACGGGAGCCTGGGCTGTTGGTTCCCAGTGCCCTGTGCTGCCTGCTCTCAGAGCGCTGCGCTGGCTGCTTCCTGCAGGGCTGCTGGGTTCTCCTCAGTGGGAGGTTAGCTTCTCTGTGTCGTTCTGTGGGTGCTGGGGCCCCAGAAGTTGTTTAGAGTCCCCTTTTACATTTTTTTGGAAGTTGCGTGGGGCAGAGCACCTTGGAAGTGCTGTTTCTACTCCGCCATTTTGGCTCCACCCCCTACAGACTTCTTAAGAGATAGTGTTAGGAGACCATGATGGTCCGAGGTACCCTTCAAATTTCAGCTAAAATCTCACCTTCTACAGGAAGCCTTTCTTGATCCCTCATAATTTTAGTGCTTTCCCTCTGTTTGATGATTTCCTATTTATCCTGTGAATAGCTTGTTCATACATGGTTGATTGCATGTTGTATCATTAAATTGCAAACTCCTTGAGGGCAAAGATGGTCTCTTGCCTTTCTCTGTATCCCCAGCACTTAGCATAGTGCCTAGCACATAGTAGGTGCTTAAGAAGTATTTGTTGCTTGTCCCTCATTTTAAAAAAAGAGCATGATATGTTTATTTACTCATTGACCCCTCTCCACTACAGGTATGGAGGTCTCTGTCCAGGGTACTGTCAGATAATTTTTTTTTTTTTTTTGCCTAGCTGAACTAATAGACAGTACTGAAAGACCCATTTTTTTATTCCTTAAAAATTTATTTATTTTTTTCTGGACTTGAGAACCAAAACAAGCATTTCCATAACATAGTAGAATAGAAAAAAATATGATTGCCCATGAAACTGCAGATCTATTATGTACAACTTGCTATTGCTTTTAAATATATAATAAAGTCATCATGAAATTTCTTTGTCCTCTTCTTCCCCCCATGGCTACAATTAGACATACATATGTAAAATCATTCTATATATACTTCTATTTATCAGTTCTTTCTCTGGATGCAGATAGCATCTTCCTTTATTGGTCTTTTGTAGTTAATTTGGTTATCTATAATAGTCAAAATGACTTATTTGCTCAAAGTTGTCCTTAAAACAATATTGTTTTGTATATGATGAGGTGGTTCTAAAAAAACAAAACTGGGTAGGAAGGTTAAAAGGAGAAATTACATCAATAAAAATGGGGCATGAAAGGAAGAACTAATGCAGAGGAAGCAGATGGGGGTGGACGGTTGGTAATTTTGGAACATTGCTTTCATCCAGGTCGAAGAAGAAACAAATATATATCTGAAGAGGTTTAGAAGTATTCTGAACTTCTAGAGAGGTGAGGAAACTGGGTAGGGGAGGAACTTTTAGAAGGGTGTATTGAGTAAGATTAGGAGGGTGGGGCAAATAGGTTAGGCAGGGACATTTTTAGAGGGGAGGATAAAATAAGTAATGAGGGTAAGGGGAAAGGAAAAGATATCTGGGATAGGCTGAAAAGAGAGGCTGAGAAGGAAAACAGTGACCAAAAATAAGATGGAAGAAAATTCACAAATAGTAATTATAACTTTGAATGTTGTAATAATAATGTTGTTAATAATGTTATAATATAACCTATATGTTCTAAAATGTTTATAGCAGCTTTTTTTTTTTTTGTGGTGGCAAAGAATTGGAAATTGAGGAGATGCCCATCAATTGGGAATAGCCAAACAAGTTGTGATCTGCAATTGTGATGGAATACTACTGTGCTATAAGATATGATGAGCTCAATGATTTTTTAGAAAAACATGAAAAGACTTGCATGAAATAATGAAGAGCAAAATAAGCAGAATCAAGAGAACAGTATACAGTAACAGCAATATTGTTTTAAGAACAACCTTGAGCAAATCAGTTATTTTGTCTATTACAAATACCCAAATTAACTATAAAGGATATATGAAGAAAGACAGTATCTGCATCCAGAGAAAGACTTGATAAATAGAAGCATGTATAGAATAATTTACATAAATGTACCTATTTGTGTGTAGCCATCTCTAGAACAGGGGTGGTAGTGGGAGGGAAACTAAGAAAAGAAAAAAAAGAAATTTACATGATAGTTTTGTTGCATATTTGAAAGGAATAGCAAGTTGTGCATAGTAGAATTGCATTTCCATGTACAATCATCTTTTTTATTGTACTATGTTATGGAAATGCTTGTTTTAGTTCATAAATTGAAAAGAAATTTTACTGTTACTGTATACAACATTCTTTTGGTTATGCTCATTTCACTCTTCTTTATTTCATACAAGTCTATCCACATTTTTCTAAGATAAATGAACTTATCATTTCTTATAGCACAGTAGTTTTCCATCATAATTATATACCACAACTTGTTCAGCCATTTCCCAGTTGATGGACATCTCCACAATTTCCAGTTCTTTGCCATCACAAAGAGAGCTGCTATAAATGTTTTAGAACATATAAATTAAATTTTTTTACTTTACATTTACATTTACTTTACATTCTTTACTCTTTGATTCTCCTTATAGGTTATGGGAATGTTACTTTTTTTTTTCTTTTTGGAGGGCAATTAGGGTTAAGTGACTTGCCCAAGGACACACGGCTAGTTTTTTTAGTGTTAAGTGTCTGAGGTCAGATTTGAACTCAGGTTCTCCTGACTCCATGGCCAGTGCTTTATTCACTGTGCCACCTGGCTGCCCTGGGAATGTTACTATTAATAATGATAATAATCTCCTATGTTGTATCAAGCATTATGATTTATAAAGTGTGTTCTTATCTTTCCAACCTCGTATGTTATTCAACCTCCAAAATTCTTCAGTCAAGTGCAACTGTCCTTCTGTCTCTTCCTAATACCTAGCACCCCAGCACCCATCCCTGTACCTTTGCAGTGGTTGTAGTGTAGGCATGTCCTTCTACACTTTTAACTCTTGGAATCTTTTTCATCCTTCAAGATGCAGTTCAAGGCAGGGGGGCACTGACTTTCTGAGAAGAAAAGACAGAACCATGGCTAATGATTTCAAGGGATTCTACAAATTGGAAGAATGTTATAAAACAGTTTAAAGTTTATAGTGTTAAAGAAAAAAGGTTTTGATGAATATGAAAGAACTCTAAGTTTTGACCATTTAGGTTTATTTGTTCCACCCACATCCATTCAATTTTTGTAAAATATTCTGAAAACAAGAAGTATCATTTAAGACTATATATGGCATTATTAACATGGAAATGTTTCACATGACTTCAAAAGTATAATGGTTTGTAGAATGAAATGTGGTTTCTCAAGTAGACTATTTGTTAAAATACTAGAAGCTGTTAGGCCTCAGTCAGGTGACATTGGGGGAAAAACGAAACTCTGGAAATCCCCTTGTCACCCCACCTGCCAAATAAGGGAATGTTAACAGAACAGCCAATCAATTTAAAAGATTATGTGAGAAAGGGGAGGGTTGCGGTTTCTGCAAGGTTTTAGGCTATATAACCCAGCTTTGGTTTCTGTATGGTGGCCTACTCTCTCTGGACTTCCCAGTGATGGGACCACCCGCCTCCCAAGAGATTCAACAAAACTTCCTGCTTTCACCTTGAGACATCTCCGAGTAGTCAATTTGGGGTAGGTAGGGTCTCCGTACCCCACACAATGGGTATCACATTTTTGCCGTCTCAATGGAGGGGGAAGAGGTGGGGGGAGGGAGAAAATTTGGAACAGAAAATAAAAATACAGTAGTATTCCATTACATTCATATAGTACAACTTGTTCAGCCATTTCTCAATTGATGGGCATACCTTCAGTTTCCAATTCTTTGTAACCACAAAAATAGGTGCTATAAATATTTTTTGTACATATAGATCCTTCCCCCCCCCCCCCCTTTAATGATCTCTTTGGAATACAGATCTAGTAGTGGTATTACTGGATCAAAGGGTATACACAGTTTGTTTCAGTTTGTTTGCTTTTTGGGAATAGTTCCAAATTGTTTTTCAGGATGGTTGGATCAGTTTGCAACTCCACCAACAGTATACTAGTGTCCCAATTTCCCTGAATCTCCATCATTCATCATTTTCCTTTTCTGTCATATTAGCCAATCTGATAGGTGCAAGGTGGTGCCTCAGAGCTGTTTTAATTTGCATTTCTCTAATCAACAGTGATTTAGAGCATTTTTTATATGACTTTATATAGCTTTGATTTTTTTCATCTGAAAACTGCCTATTCATATACTTTGACCATTTATCAATTGAGGAATGACTTGTATTCTTATAAATTTGACTCAATTCTCTATATATTTGAGAAATGAAGTCTTTATCAGAGACACTTGCTGTAAAAATTATTTTTTTTTTTGCTTTTTTTTTTTGGAGGGCAATTGGGGTTAAGTAACTTGCCCAAGGTCACATGGCTAGGGTTTTTTTTTTTTTATTTGTGTGTGCGTTAAGTGTCTGAGGTCGGATCTGAACTCAGGTCCTTCTGACTCCAGGGTCAACGCTCTACTCACTGCATCACCTAGCCACCCCCCTGCTGTAAAAATTATTTCCTGTCTTTCTGCTTTCCTTCTAATCTTGGTTGCATTGGTTTTGTTTGTGCAAACCTTTTAAAATTTAATATAATCTAAACTATCCATTTTATATCTCTTAATGCTCTCTGTCTCTTGTTTGGTTATAAATTCTTCCCTTCTCCATAGATCTGAAACATAAAAAACCTAAGTAATAGTCTTTAAAAACCGCTTTATGTTCTTAAGAGACTTAAATATTAGCCTCCAAACTGATTGTAACCATAGTTATGAGCTTGTCACAAAATTTTGTTCTAATAATTCTGTTAATGTGCTCATTCTTTTATTTTTGTCATTCCTTTTTTTTGTGAGTAGGAAAAAAATTACATGTAAGGTACTATACCAACCTTTAAGTGCTACATAGAATCTAGTTATTAGCTATTATTATTTTCTGTCCTATATCCAATTCATATTGTACATTTGGGATCTTTGTTAATTCCCTCCCTTTTGTGGAGCACTAAATTTGAGACAGAGATTATATTATAATTAACATCATCTCTGGAAGGCAGTAGAGGCATGTTAATGAGCCAATAAATTTTATAATGGGGAGCCTAATCTCCCTAATTATAGGTCAGTCTTCTTAAGCACTGAACTCAGTCTACAAGCCCCAATGGCTAGATAGATGGCAGAGAAGGGTGAGAGTGGCCCAGCTGAGTACAGTACCTCAAGGCTAGAAAGGTGTAACAAGAACACCAAAAAATACTACTTAAAAATGATCCTTCTAAATGCTGGCTGCCCACTTTGTAACTTTCTCTTCTGAGTTCCCTCCTCCCACCCCCAAACTTTCCCAGTATCCCATGTTTTCTGATGGGACAAATAAAAGCATGAAATAGATTGAAGCAAATAAGGGAGAGTCTACTCTATTAAATTGTAATGCCAGGCTAGTCTCACCAGAAGACCCTTGCTGTTTCTTGTTTGATAGGCATTGATTTCCTGCATATCAATGCCTCCCAACATTTAGGAGTTCTCTCATTCCACTCAGGGGTGAGCTGCAGGTCAGTGAATCAACCCTCAGTAGGAAAATTCAGCCTATTAAGGTTTTCTCTTGGCTCCCAGGTTTCCTGATCACTACCATTCTCTACTGTCTTTAAAGTCTCAATTTTTTTCCCCTGGGGAACGACCTTGCTTTCTCCAACCAGTGAAAATTGGAAGGTGCTCTAGACAAAAGCCCCACAGTCTGTTTAGCTGTCAGATCCCCTATCCTCATTGGCTACTGGATGGGTGGGAAGCACTGGGGGGGGGGGTTACTTTTTTTTTTTCATGGTTGAATTGTCCTCTGAAGGGTCTCTAAGACCCTTTGAGGATATTAGTTAAAACAAACTAAACAACCCAAACCAATCCTTTCACTAACTTCAGCAAAGACTGCTGCTTTTGCATTCCTTGGTGTCTTTTCTCTCTCAGTTACTGGGATCCCTCTGGCCAAGGACACTTCGTGGAGTAGAAGGGGAGGAATAAAGTTTTTAAATTGGAGTATTCTTAGTAACTGACATAGACAGACTGGGGTAGGCTGACCGGCAGAGTTCTCAGGAATGCAGGAAGTTCCCTAGGGCCCTGTCACTTCAGTCATGTGACTGGTTTGTTTGTTTTTCACCACAAACAAACATGAGTGCTGCCTTTCAAAGCAGTTCCTTGGGGAAGACAACTCAATCTTTCCAATATTGTAGCCATTGTTCCCAGAAAGTCCAGAATTCCTTTTAGAGAACTGTTCTCAGAACTAGGTATGAGCCACTCAAGAAAATCAGTTTCATGGCTATAATTGTGCAACCATCCATCCTGGATTTTCTGAGAAAATTCCAATTATCTGTAATAATGTGATGGTAACTGTGAGGAATTCTTCTGTCAGGTCAAATGTTTCAATTTTAGGTTTAAAAAATATGGTCCCAAAGAATCCTGTTGGCAGCTTAGCAGGTTACTTATGATACTTAATATGTTGATTAATTTAAATGTAAACTGTTATTAAGCAAGTTTAATTGTATCGATATTCAATGTTAAGTTTCAAATAAGGCATTTTCCAAGAAGAGCAAATGTCACCATATTCACGGTCAGTACTGGTAAATGGAAAGAAAGCAGGGTTTGGCATCAGAGGAACTGTATTTGAATTCCAATTCTGGCAGATAGGGGCATTTGTGAACTTGAGCAGATATTTTAAATAGATTTTTATTGGTGTCTATTTTTATATCACTTTAATTTCCTCCAGTATTTCTCTACTTTCCATAGAGTCATCCTATGTATGACAAATATAAAAACCCACATAAAAAAAGGAGGTACTTTGTACAAGTATGGCTAGGGGAAGAATTCTTAACTAAACAAGGAAAAGAGACCATTTTAAATAATTTTAAATGATAAGGTTGATAATTTTGATTACATACTGTTGAAAATTTTTTGGTTTTAAATTTTTTTTAGTTAATAAAAATTGATTTTTTTCTCCCCATTTCTCTACCATTGAAAAAAGAGGAAAAAACTCTTATAACAAATATTCATGACTAAGTAAAACAAATTGTCTCATTGGATGTGTCCAAATATGTGTTTATTAATGGTCTTTTCTTACTTTACATCACTCACTTTCCAAAGATTTCTCCTATTCCATATATGCATATACATACACCCGTATAAAGCATACATATTTGAACACAGATCTCTCTATAAACATATGTATACACATGTTTTAATATGTATACACATGTACATGCATGTATACACACATGCAATACAATACATATATAAATTCTGCACTCTCAGTCTATTATATCTCTGTCAAGAAGTAGGCAGCATATTTCAGCATCCATTCTCTGGAATCATGGCTAGTTATCACACTGCTCAGGGTCCTTATGACCAAAGCTTTGCATAAAATCGATGTAGTTAAAGTTAGAAGAGAAATAGTTAATTGGCAGAAAATCTTTACAGCAAATATTTAGAATAAGGACCTTATATACAATAAATAGCAAACTGAGAAACTATGTAAGAGCAAGAATCATGCCTCATTAGATAAAACATTAAAGGATTTGAATAGGTAGTTTTGGAAATGTAAACTACTGACAAGCACATGAAAGAATTGTTCCAAATCACACAAATTAAAATGACTCTGAGGCTTTACCTCATTTCCATTGACAAAACAAAGAGAGTAAAAGACAAAAGAATTAAATTGTGGTGTGTAAATGGCAAGACAGGCAACCTTATGTGCTATTGGTAGAGCCATTCCTGACAACAATTTGGAATTAGACTAAAAAAACCCCACTATACTGTATATATTCTCTGATCTAATAATACCACAGTAGATATATATGACCAAGAGGTCAAAGACAGGGAAAATTTTCATATGTGTATATATATGTACACACACACACACACACACACACATACACACACATACACACACTCTTCTGGGACCTTTCCTGGAGTGATCCCAGAAACTAAAAAATGTAACTTCCTGGGAAAATCACCTCTTATATTGGAGGTCTGTCTCCTCTCATCTCAGAGGCAGTGTGATATGATGGAAAAAACACTGAATTGGGATTCAGAAGGCAAGTTCTAATGTTGACTCAACTACTTAGCTAACTGTGTGACCTTGGGCTAGTCATTTAACCTCTCTGGGCTTCAGTTTCCCCATCTGTAAAATAGGAATCCATACCTTCTTTATCTCATAGGGCTATTGTGAGAACGAAATGAAATTAAAAAAATAAACCACTACATATATCTGAAAGGAATTATTATTATTACTCCTACTATTATTATTTCTACTCAGAGGGCTCTGAGACCATAGCTTTTAGCAGGCATGAGTGCTTCACAGCTAGGTGATACCTTCCTTTCCCCCACATAGTGACACAACAGTGGCTTCCTGTTTCTCTCCCTGTGAGGGGCATTTTCCATCTCCTCTTCAAAAGAGTGAGCACACACACACATACACACACACACGAAACTCCTCTTCATGAGGAAGCAGGAAACCAGTGTTATTGTCACTTTGGACTGAACTTCTGGGACTGACAAGAGAAGGGCACAAAGGGTCCAGAAAGTGGGGATGTTGAAGGGACCCAGACCCTGGAAGCTCCCTTGAGTATTCCTGCTGGTCTGAACCCAGAAGGGCTGTGGAGAGGAGGACCTAAGAGCAGTATCTACCTCCTCACCCTATCACAGATTTGGGTGAACAGGTAGGTGGTGAGCCCACCTGGCTGCCTGGAATGGAGTCTGTGGCCTTGTACAGCTTCCAGGCCACTGAGAATGATGAGCTGGCCTTTAATAAAGGCGATACCCTGAAGGTAAGGTGGCATTTGGGACTGATGGTGGAGGTTTAGGAGTTTTGGGATTCCCATGGGGGAGATGCTCAGGAACTGGGGCAGAGCTTCCAGGACATAATTGAGACCCTGAGAACTTGGGGATGTTTGGATTTTGAACACTGTGCTGCCATACAGTACAGTGAAAGGATCCCTGAATGTAGTCAGGATGCATGGGTTCTGGTACTAACTCTATTGCTAACTGGCCATGAGATCTTCCGTAAGTTATTTCCGCTCCTGGTGTCTATGGCTTCATCTATCACAGGATAGGATTGAACAAGATGGCACCTGTGGTACTTTCCACTTCAGAAATTTCTGTGAATCTTTGACTCTGGTTGGAGAAAGGAGTTGCCACTAGACTAGGGTGTAATATCAGGAGAGACCTTAGAGCCCATCTAGTCCAATCCCTTCATTTTACAGATGAGGAAACTGAGGCCTAAGGAAGCAAAATTATTTGCCCCAAATCCCCTGAGAAGTAAGAGGCAGGCATTGAAATATTCTCCAGGCCTTAAACTAGGGGGAGGCATATGTCTTCCATATTAGAATTTCAGCTCCTTGAGAGCAGGGACTATAACTTTGCTATGTGTATATGCATTTTGCAGGTAGTATAATAAATGTTTCATTCACTGGGGTACTGTTGATAAGACAGATGCTAAGAACTGTTGTTCAGTCATTTCAATCATGTCCAACTCAGACTTTTCTTGGCAAAGTACTACCCTGGTTTGCCATTTCCTTCTCCAGCTTATTTTACAGATGAGTCAACTGAGGCAAACAGGGTTGTGACTTCTCCAGGGTCACACAGCTAGGAAGTGTCTGAGGACAGGTTTGAACTCAGGAAGATAAGTTTTCCTCATTCCAAGCCCTGTGCTCTATCTCCTGCACAGCTTAAATGCCCCTGCTAAGAACCAGGACCTAAGTACTAGGCTTAGGCTTTGGGATGTTGTGGAGGATAGGAGTTACATTTCAGAGACAGACAGACTCAAAGATTAGGTTCTGTCCCCAGACTCAGGAGCATCTGGGCTAACCTTGGCTGAACTGCCCAAACCAAATTGTTGCCTATATCTTTCTGTCCATGCTGCTGTAACCACTGCTGACTTCTCTGACATTTTGGACCCCATTTGCTTTCTTAAAGTGTATATAAATGCTAGCTATTACTGCTACACATTCCTGGGACCAGGGTTAATGCTCAGAAACTTGGACTAGTACATTCTTTTGTCTTGGCTCTCACAAGCTTTGCAAATGGCCTTTGGCCAAAAGAAATTCAATTCTGGCCATAATTTTAATATGGAGCAGAGATTTTCATTCCTTACTGAGAGAGAAAGTTAATTTTCTTTGGAAGGGGGAGCCTAGTGACTTATAATTGTACTGAGTAAATAGTCAGTGACTGGGGTTGAGAACCTTTCCTAGGAGCAAAGTTTTATAAAGTTTGACAAGGACCTTTTAGCTAAGAAAGAAAGGCTTTATTTTCTTTTTCTTTTTTTTTTGGCAGGGCAATTGGGGTTAAGTAACTTGCCCGAGGTCACATGGCTAGGTTTTTGTTTGTGTGTGCGTTAACTGTCTGAGGCTGGAACCGAACTCAGGTCCTTCTGACTCCAGGGCCAACACTCTACTCACTGTGCCACCTAGCCACCCTAAAGGCTTTATTTTCAAAACTCTGCCTTGCTTGGCTATTGTAGGATCAGAAATTGAGTTAGGAAGGATCTCAGAAGTCATTTAGTCTAAACCATTCTTTTCATAGACAAGGAAACTAAGAGCCAGAAAAGTCAAGTGACTTGCCCAAGGCCATAGAGGTAGTACTAGTAGCAGAATTAGGATCTGAACCCAGTTCCTGGCTCTTCAGATCCCACACTCTCTCCACTGCACTTCTCTGCTTTGCCTCTAGCTCTGGTTTTATCTTCTACGATCTTCTGCCCATGCCTCCCATCAGATATCCCAGGCTGGGAGAGTTGCACTTTTCAGGTAAGGTTTAGATATGATGACCTCTGAGGTCCCTTTTCACTCTGAGATTCTATGATTTTAGAATGACTTCTGCCATTAGAGTTTAACACCTAGAAAACCTTTTTGGGGAAAACAGAAGCTAGCTCTTCCCAAATGGGGTCTGCTATGAACATAAAGAGACAGATAGGAAAGAAAACTGGGGATGTTTTTACCACGTGGCTTCCCCCAACTTGGCAAATTGGAGCAAAAGTTAATTTAGAACTTTTTCATTTCTGGTTAGCTGGAAATTCCCCTCCAGTCTTGCCTACTTCGCCACATGAAACAACAGCTCTGTGGGTGGCACTTTTGGGCCACACCTGTGTGCATGAACGTACACACTCAGACAAATAGAGACACACAATAGAGTTGGAAGGCTTCTCAACAGTCTTTTAGTCCAACTCATACAGCAAATGAGTCCTCATGACAACCTGACAATTGGGTATTCTCTGTGTGAAGGCCTCCCATGAGGAAGAACACACTATTGCCTGAGGCAACTTGTTTCCTTTTGGGATGACTAAAATTTTTAGGAAGCATTTCCTTACATGAAGCCTAAATATTTTTTTGTTTGTTTGAGTTTGTTTTTTTCAATTTTCACTCATTGCTACAGGCTCTACTATCTGGAGCCAAACAGGTCTAGGCTCCATATCACATTCAAACATTTGAAGGCAGCCGTGATGAACTCAGAGGCAGCTAGCTATAAGGCTCAGTGGATGGAGTGTCAAGTCTGGAGTCAGAAAGACCTGAGTTCAAACTAGGCCTCAGACACTAACTGTAGGATCCTGGGCAAGTCACTTAACCTCTGCCTGAATCCACTGGAGAAGGAAATGGCAAGCCACTCCAGTATCTTTGTCAAGAAAATCCTATGGACTGTATGGTCCATGGGGTCACAAAGATTCAGACATGACTGAACAACAAACATCTATAATCGTGAACTCCTTTAGTCTTTTCTTCTCCAGGCTAAACATTCCTAATTCCTTCAACTGATCCGACATAGATACACACACAGACTGGTGTACATGCATACACATATTGACACCTATAGATACAAATAAACAGTATGTATCACACATACACCAACATCCATGCCCTTCCCCTCCCCAACATGTAGCATATGATCCAATACACTCAACATAAGACATACAAAGTCTGCCCTGCTGAACCCCCACATAGACACACATATTCTCATATTATTTTTAGCAAAGTTCTCAAAGACTAATTAATGCTCTGTTGTACTTTACAACAGCTACTTCTCTCCACCCCCTTCCTTTCAGTTCCTGTTTGCCTAACTCTGTCAGCAGAACAATGGAAAATCCATCTGTGAACAAACAAGGCTCTGGCCTTGCTAAGAGAGATGGGTCCCTTCCTCTCCTTGACCTGCTGGCTTTATGTTGCTTGGGACTTCAATGCCCAGATTTATTCCACAGCTGTGGCCCAGTCCTGGCTTCTAACTAGGGTTAGAGAGTGTGGATAGAATGCTGAGCCAGGAGGCATGGAGTTCTGAGTATGAATCTTGCCTCTAATGCTTACTAGCTGTGTGACCCTGAACAAATTACTTAACTTCTCTGAACCTGAGCTTCCTTTCCTATCTGTAAAAGGGGAATAACAATACCAAACAAGCTTGTTATGAAGCTCAAATAACACAAACTTTGAAGTATTATATAAATTCAACAGAAAACTATTATGTACCAGGCACTAAAAATACAAAAACAAAAGAAACAGTTCCTGTCCCCATGGGCTTGTATTCTGCTGGGAGGTAGGGGACGATATACATTTGGGGGTCACATGTTTCGAAAGAAATGTGAGATGAACAGATTTAGAGCCATCTCTCTCTCTTTTTTTTTAAGCAGTTGGGGTTAAGTATCTTGCTCAAGGTTACACAGCTAGTCATTATTTGCGTATGGGTGCTCATTTTCTGAGGCCAGATTCGATCTCGGGTCATCCCAACTCCGAGGCCGGCGCTCTTACTCACTGCGCCACCTAGCCGCCCCTTAGAGCCATCTCTACTCCAAATGTGCATACACTTTGTGGCCAATCTGTGATAGAGCCTTGCTAGCTTGTATTGGACTAGGCAGCCACAGCCAGACACTCTGTACCTTGACCCTGACATAGTGATGTTGTTTTGGTCCTCAAGAACCAAGAACAATCAACCAACCAGGGGCAGAATACATTTGCAAGCTACAGGGAACCACTATCAATTGGGAGAGATCAGAAAAAAGCCTTATAGAAGATAGTACTTAAGTCAAATCTTAAATGAAGCTAGGGATTTTCAGAGGCAGGGGTGAGTCGACAATGGATTACAGTTTGTAAGACATGGGCAAAGTCCCAATGACAAGAGATGGAAATATCATCTATAAGGAAAAAGCAGGTTATAGAGAAACTGAAGGGGAGAAATGGGAAAGATGGCTATAAGATATATATTGGAAGGTTTTAAAAATTATTGCTATCTTTTGTTTTTAACATCACTTCTATTTTTCAATATTTTTCCCTTCCTACTCCCCTCAGGGAACCATCATTTAAAATTTAAATTTAATTAAATTTTTTAATAGTATTTCATTTTTTCCCAATTACATTTAAAGACAAATTCTAACATTCATTAAAAAAACTTTTTTGAGTTTCAAATTCTCTCCATCCCTCACCTAGAACCATCTTTTATAACAAATAATTTTTATTTTTAAATTTTATTTTAAACTTAAAATGCTAAAACTTAAATAGAAAATAAGAAAAGAAAAACAAGCATTGCCAGGTAAAGAATTTTTAAAAGAGGTGGAAAGGGGCAGTTAAGTGGCACAGTGAATAGAACGCCAGGCCTGGAGTCAGGAAGACTCCTCTTCCTGAGTTCAAATCTGACCTTGGACACTTATTTACTATCTATGTGACCCTGGCTAAGTCATTTAACCCTATTAGCCTCAGTTCCTCATCTGTAAAATGATCTGGAGAAGGAAATGGCAGAAAGAGGGAGCAAAACAGTTCAGAAAAACTAATTAACCCACTATCAGAGTCTGAGATTTCATAGAGTTCTACACCCACAATCTTTTCAAAGACGGGAGGGAAGTATTTTCTAATATGGTGCTTGTCTTTGGGGTAAAGCTCTGTCATCATAATTTGACAGCATTTTGTTTCAATTTTTTTTTGTTGTCATTGTTCTTTCTGTTTGCATTGCTGTAGACTTTGTGTATATAGCTTCCTTGCCTCTGTAGAGATCAATCAATTCAAGCTTTCCCAGCTTTTCTGTATTCACCATAATCATAATTTTTTTTAAGCAATTGGGGTTAAGTAACTTGCTCAAGGTTACACGGCCAGTCATTATTTTTATGTGTGGGTTCTTATTTTCTGAGGCCGGATTCGATCCCAGGTCATCCCAACTCCGAGGTTGGCACTCTTACTCACTGCGCCACCTAGCCACCCTTATAATCATTTCTTAACAGCAACAGTAGTATTACAATGCATTCATGAATTGTAAAATGGTTAGTCATTCCCCAGTTGATGGACACCTGCTTTATTCTCAGTTCTTTGCTACTACAAAAAGTGCCACTAATAATTATTTTGGTGGAGAAAGCACCTTTCTTTTTGACATTGACCTCTTTGGGGGTAAATATAAAAGAAATCTTTGGGACAAAGGGTATGGCATTTTTTACTCATTTTCTTTGCATGATTCTGAATTGCTTTCTGGAATGGTCGAACCAATTCACAGCTATGTAAAGGATTTTAAAAGTCAAACAGAGGCATTTATGTTTTATCCTAGGAGCAACAGGGAGCCACTGGAACTTTTTGAGCAATGTAGCAACATGTTTAGACTTGTGTTTCAGGAATATCAACTTGGTAGGTATCTGGAGGCTGAATTGGAGAAGGGAGAGGCTGGAATCTGGGAGTCTAATTAGGAAGCTATTGCAATAGTCTGGGAGAGAAGTGAGGAGGGCCTGAACTAGGGTGGTGGCCATGAGAAAAGAGAGAAGGGGAGATATTTAAGATATGCTGTGGAGGTACTTTAGACAAGACTCCCCACCATTTTTCAAACCCTACTTCTCCCTCCCAATCCAACCTGTTGCCAAGGCCTGTTAATTTCACCTTTGTGACATCTCTCAAATCCAAGCTTTCTCTCCCCTGATACATGCTTGGACTATTGCACTAGCCTTCTGGTGGGTTTCCTGGTCTCAAGTCTCTTCTCACTCCAGTTCACCCTCCAGTTAGCTGCCAAAGTGATTTTCCTAAGGTGTGGGAGTGAATAGGGCAATAGGCTTAGATTTAGGATGACCTGAGTCCAAATTTGACCTCTGACACTTACCAGCTGTGTGGCTCTGGGCAGATTATCTAACTTCTGTCCTTTTCAGTCTCCTCATTAGTAATATGGGGACAATAATAGACAATAATACCTGCCAGGGTTGTTTTGAGGGTCAAATGAAATAATATTTGCAATATGCTTAGCACAAGGCCTGGCATATAATAGGTGATTGATAAATGTTAATTTCCTTCCTTTTTTCTGTCCTAGACCTGTGATTTCGGTGATCTAGAGAATTCCTGAGACTTAACCCCAGGTCTGCTTGACCCCCTCTAAGGCCAGTTCTCTATCACTGATGTCTCTCTTTTGAATTGGGTCCAATTTTGAATCCAGACAATGGATTCAAAGAAAACATAGATACCCACGAAGGAATGAGGATGATTAGAGCACAAGGTTGATTTCGTGAGAGAGAGAGAGAGAGACTCCAAAAGACTTGCTATTCAAATAGCTAAGGTGAGAGGAAGGAGTCTGAGATGCTTAGGACCAGTAGAAAGATAAAAATAACAGGGAGAGAAACTCAGCCTGGACCATGGAAGAAGCAAATTAGAACTAGAAAGAGAATCCAGACTCCTCAGAAGATCAGGTAGGAAGAAACAGAAGTTCAATGAGGAGATGTTATATCTAAGCTGACTTTTCTGATGTCCAAAAATAGATGACATCCTAGTGGCTGGACAGAGATTCCTTTTAGAGGAATTTCAAGAAGACTTGTCTCCTCACCTGGACCCATTTGGATTTTGTGACTATTCTGTTTAACTAGAATTGCAGACCAAGGAGTTTCTTTTGCTTTCAGGGAGAATGGGTTGAGAGTATGACTTTCATGGGGAAAACAGAAATGACTGGGAAGAGAGGGCAAGGGAGGTGAATGATAATAGGGGTAGAGACTGCATTCCAGAGGCTCTCATTACAGAAAGAGTTTCAAGTTTGGGGGTTTGGAAGAGGGGATGGATAGCATAATGGTCAAGAACAGACAAGACCACCACTAAGGGAATGGGAGGTCTGACTTCAGCCTACTGTGGTGGGAACCCTGGTTCTTTGCTTATCACACTACAACTGGAACGCTACAAAAAAAAAGATACAACTGAATCTGACCGGTATTTATGAGAGGCAACCTGGCCTGGTGGATAGAGAGCTGGGCCCAGATTAAGATGTAATTGGTAAATGTTTAACAAAATAAGCAAAAATACAATATAACATATATAAAGTTAATTTGTGGTTTTCTAAGTGAGTCTGTTGCCCACAATCTATTCCTATTGACTTTGATACCCCTGCTTGAAACTCTTGAAGACTCTTAAGTGGCAGAGAAGGTGCTAATTTACATTAGGAGAGGAAGTTTCTTCACCAGGGAATTCCCTATACCAGTGAAAACACAGGTCAAGTCCCTATTGCCTACCTTGTCTCAGCCATTGATGGTGCTGAAAAAACAAAAAACAAATCACTGGAGATAAAGCCAGAAAAAAAAGAAAAGAAACCCACACACAGCAAAACAAATCTTACCACGGGCTTGTGAGATGAGCAATTCATCAAGGCTCTTTGGGAATTTATAGTCCTCAGTGATGACATGAGGGAGGAAAACCGTGCTCTTGCCCCATTTCTGGGTTTTGAGTTGCTTGTGCAGAAGAATTGGTGATCCTCCTTCCTCCTCCCTTAGCCTAGTTCCATGGCATGCATCAGTATACATTTGTAGTAGGCCCTGGCCTATGGCTAGAGCTGTGGCTGGTTTTATGGCCCAGCTTACAGATAGGATTAGGACTTAACATATATCCTGGGTTAATGGCTCTGTAGGCAGCCATTGATCAGTTGATGAAACTGGGAATGTATTTCTGGAGGAAAGAAAAAGATTCTGGAGGGGAATAGGCAGGAGAATATTGGAGTCAAAGATTGTTAAATTTTCAATGTGAACATTTACACCTTGGAATGGCAATCAGTACGAGTAAGGGTCTTGATTTATTGTTTTGTTGATTGTCTAGATGTAAGAAAGTGTTAATAATTAATAGTTAACAATAATTAAACTTAAAAGTGTGTGGCTATATTCTTCTCCTGCTCCCTCAGTCCATTTGTTAAACATTTACCAGCACACTCTTGGTGACCCAAAAGTTATCTTTAAGTGTTTCATGGTTATCACAAGGTGGAATAAGATGTTTTTCTGCTTGGCCTAATAGAGCAAAACAGGATAGGCATGGCAGAGGTAGGTTTTGGTTCAGTGTAAGGACAGTTTCCTGAACGACTTGAAGCAGAATAGGCTGCTTCATGAGATAATAGATTCTCCATCACTGTGGGTCTAAATTGGAGGCTGGAGAATCATTTGGAGATATTATAAAGGGAAGTCTTTACTTTAGCAAGCCGATACTGAACATCTGCTATTTGCTAGGTTTTAGGGTTACAGAGGATTAAAAACAAACAGCCTTTCCCCTTATTAATGTTACATTTTATTAGAGAGAAACAATGAATACACAGATACATAAATGCAAAATATAGAAAGTAAATAAATAATTGGACATCCTACAATGGGAGCATAATGGGAGTTGATCTGAGCCTTGAATCTTGGCATGAAAGGGGAGGGGTGGAGGGAGGGAACTCCAGGTGTATGCAAAGGTATAGAGGTGGGAATAGAATGTAAGCTGCCTAGCACAGGTCTGGGCTCCCACGGTGCCCTCAAAAACTTAAATTCCATCCCAAAGTTTGCAGTTTATGGATATATCAACACATAAAGGTGCAATCAATTGATGTGTATATGTGTGTGGGGTGTACAAGAAGTACTAGTACCTCTGGGGTGAGGGCTGCTTTGGTGTCTTTCTGCTGCCCAACTCTTATGTATCGTGTTGTGTCGATAAGACTGGGATGGTGACTACCCCAAGTATGTGAAGACTTCTTGGGTGGAATAGGCAGATGTGAACATGTTGTTTCAATGGGCCATGAAAGCAGAAGGGAGGGAGTGGTGAGGAAGTAGAGATTGTGAAGAACTCAGAGCTTGGTTCGACATTGAAGATGCCAAGGTCATCCACTTCATTCAGAACTACTGCTATTTGTCTTGCCACTGGATTTCAATGACTCTGGAAGAGAGAGAGTAAGGCTGACTGACTTTTTGAACCTGTCTCATGTAAATCTAATCAATCAGTAGCCAGATGGACCATCAATTTTTCCTAGGGACTACCCAGTTAATCGATAGATCAATAAGCATTTTTTAATCAATTACTAGGCACTAAGCGTGCACAAAGATAAAAATAAAACAGTCCTTGCCCTCAAGGAACTTACATTTTAATTGAGGAGACAACAGGTACATGTGTACAGGGGGCATATGCATATGCAGAGGTCAATGGGGTGAGAACCCAGTTGGGTAGGAGATATTTATTCTTTTCACTGGGAAGTTATGTTTTCAAGAGGGAAAGGATGCTTGTAAAGGCCTGGGCTTTAGGCCTAATGGCTAGAAATTATAATGATTAGTGCCTGGTTTGCTTTAGGGACACTAACTCCTGGAATTTGCATGAGGCAGGAGAATTATAATATAGAATCATCTAAGAACAGATTTAGAAGGGATCTTAGAAAAATCTAGTCCAATTTCTTCATCTTGCAAAATAAGGAAACTATGGTGGAAAGGGACAAAGAAACATGTCTTGAGTCACAGAAGTCTGTGACAGGGTCAGAATTGAAACTCTGGTTTCCTGTTTCCCAAGCAAATTCTCTTTCTACTAATACATTGCTTCCTCCTCTAAAGAGGACACTTTGAACTAATCCAGCCAAAATAAATGTCCAGGCCATTTGGATACCTAGCACAGACCTGGGCTATGTCTAGATTTAGGAACTAGGCAGTTGATTACTTCTTGAGGAAATAACCTGTGGAAGGTGGACTAAAGTAAAAAGAGAGATTATCCTGTTGTGGTGGTTTCATGGTTTGCTGTGGGGGGTTGTCTTGAATGAATTCACAGAGTCAGACCACCTCTAATCCAAGTATAGGCATTTGCTGAGGATCGACGCCCCTTAGAACCTGGCTAGGTTCCAAGAGGAACCAGCAACTTGGTAAGACAACACAGACAAATTTATAGTATAATAATGCTTATTACACAACAGAAATTATGAATATTAAAAAGGCAGGGATTTATTAAGGGATTAGGTAATGGAGAAGGGTCCTTTCTATGGTTCAGTGGTCAAACATTCTGTTCCTATTGCTTTCTGATTGGCTACCTATTGTGGTCCTGTCTGGTAAAGATGGATAGTTAGGTATTGTGGTCCTGTCTTGGGCTAAATGGATGATTTGATTGCAATTGAGTACAAGGACACACCTGTTCAAACATGTGAATTGGATCTGGGGGCAGTGGCTATATTGAGTTTGGGGGCATTGGCTTTCTAGGGGGCAGTGGCTGTATTGAGTCCAGGGGCCTGTGGTAGGCTAAAGTTGGATTATGTGGTTAAATCAGGACATGCCTGCTGTTCAGTGGGGCCCATAAAAAGGTTAAAATAGTGGGGTTGGGGGCAGCTTTATTAGGATTCCATCACTGTCAGCCTGGAAGAATGTATTTTATAAATACAAGGCAATTCAATTATTCTCTACAAGTTTGTGTTCAAATTTGGAATTATGCACTTCCCCATAAAAACAATGTTATCCATCATGGTTAGGGTCCCAGGCCAGCTCACAAAAGCCTATAATTCATAAAGGACTTACCTATACATGCTAGATATGAAAATAGTAACCCTGGAATCAAATACTGCTCTTGACACAAGCATTGTGACCCTGGACAAATTATTTAATGTCTATGAGCCTCAGGCAACTCTCTGAGCCTTATTTTCTAATTTATAGATGGAGAAGTAATGATAGATGTGTTAAGGAGTTTCCACATCAAAGATATCACAGATCCTTTGAAGTGATCCTTATTCCTGAGAGGAAAAGTGTTGGGGTAGAAAGAAAGAGTCCAAGACTTTGGAGCCAGGACAGGTCTGGATTCAAATCCTGACTCCAGCATTTACTAGCTGTGTGAAGTTGAATAAGTAAGTCACATCATTCTCTGAATCTCAGTTCTTCACCCATAAAATGAAGATAATACCTCTATTTCTCAGGGTTGTTGTTGGGGTAAAATGATTTAATGTATGAAAAAACTTTGTAAACTGCATACACACACACACACACACACTTATATACACATACATGTGTGTATGAGTTATTATTAGCACTGAACTTGGAGGCTGAAGACATTTATTAGGTATAATGTGACTCCAGGCAAATCACTTAACTTCTCTGAGACTCAGTTTCCTCATTGTAATAAGGAGGTAATAATGTTTGCCTTAATTATCTCACAAGTGTATTGTGAAGAATGTTTGGTAAATTGTAGAGTTATGTAAAGGTGAATAGTTAGACTGCAGCTAAAAAGTACTGTAGTAACTCTACTATAGAACCTAATCTAACTAGAGCAGAGATTTAGAGTTAGAAAGATCTTTTGATCCAAACTCCTCATGTTAGAATTTATAGATGAGCAAAATGACTTCTAAGAAGGTTCAGTGACTTGTTCAGGGTCAACCACCATGGATAGCAAGGTGAATTTGGGAAAATTTGTTCAGAGTTCTTAACTGCCTGTGCAACAGTGGGAATGGCGACTGTCCTAGCTCCTAACAACTGATGGGGAGCTACTCTAGGATATGATGGGGAGGGGTAGGGAAGAGAGTCACTGGAGGTCGTGAGTGAGAGGAGGATTTAGGCAGGAGGATTATTATATAGAATGATCTAAGGCTAGAACTGGAACGAACCTTAGAAATAAATCTAGTCTGATCTCATTTTGTAAGATGAGGGAACTGTGGAGGGGAAAAAGATGAGGAGACATGCCTTGAGTCACACAAGTCCATGACAGACCAAGAATTGAAACCACTAAATTACAGGACTCTAGAACCACAGATTTAGGGCCACAAGGGACCTTAGAGAGAAATTTCAAGAGTTGCTAACTTTTTTGTGTGTCATAGGTGTCATTGGCAATGTGGTGAAACCTATGGATTCCTCCGAATGTTTTTAAATGCTATAATACAAAAGATCACAAAGAAAACCATTTATGTTGAAATACAATTATCAAAATATTTTTTTTAAGTTCACATAGTTCAGACTAAGAATGTTTGACAGATTAACCCCCTCATTTGATAATGAGGACATTGAAGGCTTACTCTACTTGCCTTAGCACCTTGGGGTCTCCTCATCTTGGAACGACCTACCATCCTTGTGACCTTCTCACCCTGGAATATTTTTCTGCAAGGTCCACTCCCCTTTTCCCACTGATGAATTCCTTCTAGAGCCTCCATTTTGTGGAAGGACTCAGCTCAGCCTGTCTTTATTCTTCTCGTGGCCCTGTTCTTGACTTTCTAGACTTTAAAACTGCACCTCAAAGTGGGTTACCTTCCTCCCTTCCTCTTTTAACTCCCTTTTGTGTGTTGTCATTCCCTATTAGAAAGTAAGCTCTTTGAGGCCAAGGACTCTATTTTTCCCCTATATTTGTATCCCCAGTGCTCATCACAGTACTCAGCACATATAAGTACTTAATAAATCCTAAATTCCTTTCAGAGAAAAGAAATGATTTGGCCAAGGGCAGGAAGGACAGAGGAACCCCAGATAGTCTGACTTCAAAATTGACCATATAGTCTCCTATTGACTGTATCTCTACCCTTAGTCCCAGTCTTCTGTTCAGTCATCCTTTCTCCCTTTTTTCTAAGTGTTCTAAGGTTTGTTCTGATTATTTCTTTTTTCACTGACATTCCTGCCTTATCAGACTCACCACTCACTCATCTCTCCCCTATACTGCTCCTCTCCTTTTATCTTGACACCCTTTCGAACAAACATAATTTCCCATTCCACTCTCCCCTCCTGTCTTGTCCCTGAAACAATGTTGTACCCTTTAGGAGGTCTCTTTGTTTTTTTTTTTAATTGGCAGTCTGTTCTCTTCAACAAGAATGCTTTTGATATGTGCATAGGTTATTATTATTTGCTTTTTTTAAGGGGGGGAGGCAGGGCAATTGGGATTAAGTGACTTGCCCAAGGTCACATGGCTAGTAAGTGTTAAGTGTCTGAGGCTGGATTTGAACACAGATCCTCCTGACTCCAGGGCTGGTGCTCTATTCACTGAACCACCTAGCTACCTCGTGAATAGATTATTTTAAGAAAAATTCTATGAGAATTGAAGTTTGAGAATCAGCCAAAGAACAATGGAAAGATGTGGAGTGGGCCCAAGTAGACTGCCACACAGTATAAACAAGAAATTATGCAGAGGAAATGGTGTAAAGGAAATTGTCAAAGCCACATATGACCAAAAAAAAAAAACCAAAACAACAACAACCGAAAAAGCAGATGGGAGTGAGAGAGACAGCTGCTAGACAGTCCCTAGGATGTGAAGGGAACTGAAGGAAACTGTTAGCATAATGGGCTGACCTCCTGTGGTGACCTTATGGAAGGATATGGCAGAGTCACACAGGATGCGTCGGCTGAGATGGGTTTAGAATATAAATTTGTTAAGGGTAAGGACTTTTTCATTCTTTGTATTTCTTTCCCCAGATATCTGGCATATAGTTGGTGCTTAATAAATGCTTGATGATTGGTTGATTGGGATTTACATCATTGGAAGGAATTCCCACATTAGTGAGATCCCAGACTGACTAAAATATTGGAATACACCTATGTAAGCGGTGGGGGGGAGGGGGATGCTCTTCCTCTAACCTCAATTGAAGTAGGTATAAGTAATGGGGGTTGTCATGTAAACAAACTGATCCCTTTATGAAGTTTGAATGAGATAACCGAGTGATTCAAAAAGAGAATAATAGGAAAGGTGACCTTTAAAAGTCAGTTCATTGAGTTCCTAAGAAAGAGACTCAAAGAGAAACTCACAGGGGTCCTGTGCTCATCTGTGTAAATTCCATGGTAGTTAATGAAGGTAGCAGTGACATGTCGTCTGGCTTAAACTTCCTATCTACCTGTCTACATGTTTATCCTTACAGAATTCAAACTTCTTGGAGCCAAGATGGTGGAGTAAAGGCAGGGACTCACCTGAGCTCACCACCCCCCCAAACCCTCCAAATACCTTAAATAATGACTCTAAACAAATTCTAGAGTGGCAGAATGCAAACTTCTTGAAGACAGAGACTGTTTCACCTATCAGCATCCCCGGAGATTAGTGCAGTATCTGAATATGGTGCTTAAAAAATGTTTATTGTCTGATCGATTGTTCTGTTTCCTTACCTTCATTTATGAACTCCTTGAAAACCTAGAACTGAAAAACTATAACTGGCAGGGGACTACCTGGAAGCACAAATTTCCTCTCAGATGTGCTGAGCAACATAGGGTCCATGGAGGTTCATGAGATGCAGAGGAGTGGCACAAGGATAGAGCACACCCCCTCTGCCCCAGACCCAAGTCAAGGCTCCTTGGGAGCCCCAGTCTGAAACCCACTGAGGGTACAATTAGGCTGGTAAATACTCATCCCATCTCTCATCCCAGTTGATTTGTCCCAGGTGCTGCAATTGCTAGTTAAATCTCTACTCAAATTCCCTCCTTCCTTCTTTTAACTCATCCAAATCATAACTATTCTGAGGCAGTTAGGTGGTATTGGGGATGGGATCACAGACCTGGAATCAGGGAGACCTGTGTTCAAATCCAGCCTCAGACATTTACTAGCTGTGTCACCTTGGGCAAGACATTAACTTTGGTCTGCTTCAGTTTCCTCATCTGTAAAATGGGAATAATAAAAGTACCTCCCTCCCAGGGTTGCTTCGAGGATCAAATGAGATAATATTCATAAAGCACGATGCAAACAATAAAGTACCATATGAATGCTAGCTGTTGTCATTGTTATTAAGAAAAGCTCAAGGGTTCAAGCTTCACTTCTGTCATTAAGTCTATCTTTCTTGACCAGCCTAACACAGCCCACTCTAGGGATTATCCTCCCTGAGTTCCTCCAGTACTTAGAGTGAGATAGAATCCTTCAGTTGTCTTGGTGTCCCACATCAATGTGTCCCTGGTATCAACCTTCCCAAGTATAAAGGCTCTATCTCCACCTATTTTCCCCAAAGATACAGGGCTGGGCTTTTAGGATGTGCTCACCTTGGGACTAAATTGGATCTGGTCTCTTACACACAGATTCTGAACATGGAAGATGACCAGAATTGGTACAAGGCAGAGCTGCATGGCGCTGAAGGCTTTATCCCAAAGAATTACATCCAAGTCAAGCCCCATCCGTAAGTCCATCCCAGCTCATCTTCTGTTCAGTCATCCTTTCTCCCTTTTTTCTAAGCGTTCTAGGGTTTGTTCTGCTTATTTCCTTTTTCACTGACATTCCTGCCTTATCAGACTCACCACTCACTCATCTCTCCCCTATACTGCTCCTTTCCTTTTATCTTGACACCCTTTTGAACAAACACAATTTCCCATTCTACTCATCCCAGCAACCAAGTGGAGGACAACATACCTTCTAATCCAGTGCTTGCTTTGTTCCAATCAACCTCTAATTATAGAACAATGGACTAAGGGCTGGAAAATCTGGGTTCTAATCCTGGGCTCTGCCTCTGACTCATGGGGAGAATTTAGGCAAGAGATTTCCCTTTTCTGGGGTGTCAGGTTCTTCATGTTGGCTCAGATGATCTCCAAAGTCCCTTTCAGCCTGTCTTTCTGTTGCTCGAATCAATGAACGTCTACTGAGGTAGCTGTCATAATGGATAGTGCTGGGCTTGGAGTCAGAAGATGCGGGTTCAGATTCTGCCTCCCATACTTCCTAGTTATGTGGCTGCTGGCAAATCACAACATCCCTCTGACGGAGGTGCTATAGATATCATCATCATTTTCCAGAGGATCAATCTGAAGCTCGGAGAGGTTTGGTCACAGAAGTAGTGTTGGAGAACACTAGATCTCTCTGGATGCTGGGTACACTTTTGATCATACCACACTTCTCTTTCTTAGTCATGGCCCCTGCCTTATAGGGAAAGTGAATGAATGGGTTATTTCCATGGGGAAAAAACTCAAAGAATCTCCCAAGTATCCCCTCCACCCTTACTGTGAACATCAGAGAGAAGCTATTATCTGCTCACTGTAAGAGGGAGATTCACTTTCTATCGTTTTGTCTGCTTATTTTAAGCTACCACCTTCAGCTTCCTGTGCCTGATGGGTATTTTCAACACAAATCTCCAGACCCTTTTATCATTGCCTTCCTTCCTTGGTTTCTTCTGATCACTGCCTCAGGAGCCAGCCTCTTATCTGTCTACAGGTTTGAGAGAATTTTCCCCTGTGCCTCTTGTCTCAAACTGAGAACTCCTCCAAGGGTCCATATCCAACTAAGGGAGGCCACATGGTGTTGGGTCTGCTGATTTTATATAGAGAGACTCAATTCAATGAATAATAGTCACAAGTTGCATTTATGTAATACTTAACAGCTTATAAAATGCTTTCACACATATTACCTCACCTGATCCTCACAGTAATCCTATGTAGGGCAGTTATAATTATCCTAATTTCACAGATGAAGATGTGGAAGCACAGAGATGCTGAAAAGCTTACCCAAGGTCACATACCCCATTGCTTAGGACTGACACTCAGGATTTACATGGACTGGATTCAGTATTGGGGGCTTTTTACTTACTTTTGGCTCCTTTGACCACCCAGATTATCCCCTGAGAATTTCTGAATTTGGCTTGTGTCTAGTTATCTAGAGGAAAGTTCCCATGCAGGTACTTATATTCAATATAAGGTAGACTTCATTTCAGAATAGGGACTGGATCTTATGATTTCACTGATGTGGTAAGAGGCAGGTTGGCATCTTCTTTGTCTTCAGGTCTTCATTTGCAAGCCTCCATTTAATGCAACACAAAGCTCAAAGGACTCATATTCTAGGATATAAACAGTCAAGTAAAGTCTTCTTTCCTTTTCAGTGTGCTATCCTCTCCTTGTGGGAACCTATATAGTGCTCCAGTCTTAAACTATTGTGGTATTGACATTTCCCCCACAAAAAGAATACTCAGAAAGTCAAGTGGTGAGCCCTACATTCCCAGGAGCCTGCACAGTCCTTAAGAGTTGTTGTATTTGATTGGGGCCTCCCAGAATGAGAGAAGAACTCAGGGTCAATTTCCCAGATCTCCACAGTCCATACAGTTCAATAGCATTGAAGGGCAAAGTCTGGGTTGACTTCTCCATATCACGGCTCTATTCTTTGATGCTCCTTGGCTCAAGCTTTCACTTGATACAGGCACTCTGCTATTCAGTTCAGGAATTTCTTCACCACTTTGATACTTATACTATCCCTGAGGCTAAGAGGATCCCTGTCTGGATAGACTTTCCTGCCTGCCCCTCCCTCCTACACTAGGATCCAAGCCCATTCTCTAATATATAAGTCCTCTGTCTTTACTTCCTCTCTACGGACTCCAGCTCTCTTTTTAAGGGAATGTAGCCTCGGAAAGTAGCTCAGATGTAAACTTCATCAGGCATCATATGGGTAATAAGTACCAGTGAACTTCATCACCAACCCAGTTGTAATCTTGACAAAGAATTAACCATGTAAAGAATCTCGTACTTAAAAAAATTTTTAGGAGATACCCTCAATGCCATAAAAAAATCACCACTAGGGGCGGCTAGGTGGCGCAGTGAGTAGAGCGCCGGCCCTGGAGTCAGAAGGACCTGAGTTCGGATCCGGCCTCAGACACTTAACCCACACAAACAAAAACCTAGCTGTGTGACCTTGGGCAAGTTACTTAACCCCAATTGCCCTAAAAGGGGCGGCTAGGTGGCGCAGTGAGTAAGAGCGCTGGCCTCGGAGTTGGGATGACCCGAGATCGAATCCGGCCTCAGAAAAATGAGCACCCACACACAAATAATGACTAGCCGTGTAACCTTGAGCAAGTTACTTAACCCCAATTGCTTAAAAAAAAAATCACCACTAGACAATGAGAACTTTTGTACCTTGTACAAAAAATTGCAAGCACTGACAAGAACTAGGGAGATTTTGGATGGAGACTGGCGTGTGCTGGTATACGTTTTATGATCAGCTCTGGGAGCAGGGAGGAATGCCCACACAACACACTTCTAAGTTTAATTTGCATTATTAAAAATGTCTTCATTACTTTCTTAAGTCCAGACAATCAGATGCACCCTCTACATAGAAAAACCAGGTTCCAAATCTACCTCCACTCTGAAGGGACCATTATAGATTTTCCCCAGGGCATCTAAATTTAGAGGGCAATGACTGCACTTGACCCTTCCTATCTGGCTATGGAAACTGTTGAATTTAGGAACTGGCTAACAAAAATTAATTAGTGAAAATAAGAAGCTGCCATATGATGCTTCCTCCTCCTCCCCCTGTCACTGAGGAAAACCATAAGTGGAGCTTTCCTTGCCCTGTTTCCCATAGCAGCATTTCAGTGTCCCAGGGTCTCTTTTTCTCCCCGATCTTGCCCCATGTCCTCCACGAGGTGGGGGGGAGATTATATGCCAAGGGTCAAGATTTCTCTTCAGAGGTATGCTGGGACCAATTCTAACCGACACTTAGGGAGTTTGCCTACAACAGAGGCTGTGCATTGGGGCCTAAGAAATAAGATTGTGGGTGGCTAGGTGGCGCAGTGAGTAAGAGCACCAGCCCTGGAGTTGGGACGACCTGGGATCGGATCCGGCCTCAGAAAATGAGCACCCACACATAAATAATGACTGGCTATGTAACCTTGAGCAAGTTACCTAACCCCAATTGCTTTAAAAAAAGAAGATTGGCAAGGTGAGCTGGGTCCTAAATGCCAGGCTGAGGATTTTAAACATTATCCTATAAATAATAGGAAATCTTTGAAGGCCATTGAACAGGAGAGTGATACTGGCAATGATAAACCAGGAAATTTCATGTGAAATGTGTTACATTTCATGAGTTTCCCAATCTGTTTTGGGGGATGAGTAAAGGTTGGCAGCTCCTGACTTTCTCTCTGTCTTCTTTTGCCTTCCTACCTATTTTGATATCCTCGTTTTCCTTCCTGAGAAACCTCACAGCCCAGTTCAAGGTCCCCCATCACTTAGTGTCCTATTCTATTAGGGAGTTTATATAGGCCATGTGTCCTATTCCACATCAGCCACAGTGGGGGAAGGATAACACAGAGCAGAAGGTACTCCCTGACCTTCATCTCCCACTGACAGATGAAGGGAGGTGGTAGCATCAGCTGCCAAACTATAGCTTCTTGTTGATATAAAACAGGTATTCTTTAGGTCCCAGAATAGCTCTGGGGGGGATCTCCCATCTGTGACTGATTCAATCTGAAACCTTCCCCTGTGGGGCTCACTGGGTATTGGGGGAAGAGGAGGAGTAGGAAGTATGCAGGATGTCTCATCACAGACCTAGTTCTGAGTTAATCAGACAGTAGAGAAGGGAAAATGTCCATTTCTTCTTGACACTAACAAATTTGTCTTATGTGCTCAGGGACATATGTGAAACTCAGAGCAGGGGAGGCAAGAGAAAATGAAGACAAAGTCATTGTCTCACTGGAAAGAGGATCATATGCAGAAAACTGATAGCAAATAAGCCTTGTCAAAATGTAATACAAGATAGACATTATTTTATGTAGCATCAGAAAACCCTGTGAGGTATTAACTTGGATTTATAGATGAGAAAAAAGTCTCAGAGACCTTACCCAAGGTCACACAACTAGCTAGGGATGGAAGCAGGACTCAAACCTGGGTCTCCTGACTCCCCCTCCAGCCCTCCTCCCACTGCCTCCTCTTTGGGGGCTTTGTGTTTACCTCTAGTAAGCCCAGCCATTTGCAGGGACAATTTGCCAGGCAAGAGACTCCTTGCTAGTATGATTTTAAGGGTCCCAGCTTTCTATTCCTGTTGACTGCCTTTGTTTACCAGGGGAAAAAGCCTCTGGTCCCATCATCAGAGGTTGGAGCTCTAAGTTGGATATACTGGGAGTGTGAAGGAACGTGGTCCAGTGCCAAGGAACCTGCATTGGGAGCAGCAGGGTAGAGGTTCCAGCCCACCTCTTCCACTAATTTACTGTGTGACCTCAGGCCTATGGTTTTCTTTCTCTAGGCCTCGGATTCTTCCTCGAGGATTGGCCTAGTCACCCGATGACCTCTACATTCTCTTCCAGTTATCTTATTCCATGGTTCTATGTTCTCAGCTGTTTGCTTAGAAGGAACTCCTGACTTCAAATGTCTGAGTGGTCCTGTTTTCCCTTGGGGGCAGTTTTCCTGTTCTTTGTTCTTTTCTTCTCATTTGCTCTGTTGGGAACATCAGACCCCTCAGACTATCTGCCCTTCTTTCCACAGGTGGTTTGCAGGCAGGATCTCCAGGCAGTTTGCAGAAGAGATTTTGCTCAGACGAAATCACCTGGGAGCCTTCTTAATCCGAGAGAGTGAGAGTTCCCCAGGAGAATTCTCAGTCTCTGTGAAGTAAGTCTTTCTTGTCTATCCCTTCTCTTGGGAATTGGCCACTCTTGGAGGCTTCTGATGTCTTTGGGGGCTCCCACTGAGAGGTAGTTAGAACAGGTTAGTCTGTACTATTGAGGTGAGGAGAATTGAAGGGAAATTGGTATGGTGATAAATGACCACTATATGCCCAACTCTGTGGGCAAGATGGGAGAAGGTACAGTCTTTGACCCTAAACCACAATATAGTGGAGGTAGATTGGACACATACACAAATGACTATAACACAAAGCTGAATGTGATGACTGCCAAAATAAAGCATCCCCCCAAAAAGTGGGGGGCTGCTATGGAGAATCAGAAGAAGGGGTGACTTCAAGTTGGGGAATCAGAGAAGGCATTATGTTTATGTGTATGTGTGTGCATGCCCATCTGCATGTGTGTGTGTGTGTGTGTGTGTGTGTGTGTGTGTGTGTGTGTGTGTGCATGGAATTGGGCCTTGGTGGAGGACGTTCCAGGCAGAGGGAATGATAGGAGTCCAGTAAGAGGAACAGGGTAGACACCCTTCCCATTTGTCAGATAAGGAAACTAAATTCCCTAGTGGTGACGTGTCTTGTCCAAGGTCACAGGCCTGGGATTGGAAGTTAGCTCTCGTGACTAGACAAGCTGTTTCATGACAGCAAGATGGCACAGTGGATAGAGTGCTGGACCTGGAGTCAGGAAGACCTGAGTTTAAATCCAGCCTCAGATACTTGCTGGCTATGTGACCTTGAGTAAGTCATTTAACCTCTGCTTGCCTCAGTTTCCTTCATCTGTAAAATGGGAATGATAATAATAGCATCTACCATCCAGGGTTGTTGTGAGGATCAAATGAGATAATATTTGTAGAGGGCTTTGCAAACCTTAAAGCTCTATACAAACATTAGCTCTTATCACCAGCCAAAGACTCTTTCCACCAGACCTGTTCCCCCTTAGTTTTTGGTGCCAGCATGGGTAGCACTGTGATTCTCTGATGTATCTGCTACAGGCAGGGACGCCTCTTAGTACTACTAAGTTATTTTTTATTTAGCCTGGAAAAGTCTGCTCTTAAGTATTGTTAAGGAGTTAGGGAGGGGGTCAAGTCTGCTGCTCCTGACCCCTATAAGCTGAGGTGCCATTGGAGAAGGGCTAAAGAAGAGGGATGAAACTCATTGCCAGCTAGACCTCTTCCCAGAAGAACAGGATGCTGAGTGGGCCCACATCCTCTCCAGTTTGCTCACAGCTGCAGACCCCAGAGTTAGGCCATATGGCACCACACATTTTATTTTTTTGGATGTATGGTGCCTGCCTTGGGAAAAAGAAAGGGGTTTCTTCCAAGATAATCCAATCTTGGCCCCTGATAGGTGACCAGCTTAGATTTTGTTTTCAAGCCCTCATCCCTCTATTGAGACATAACATCTGTAAAGCAGAGCAAAGCCACAGGCCTAAGGGCCAGTGCTTGGAGTGAGAGAAGAGCTATGGTTACCAGGAAGGACCTGCTTTAAGTGCAGTCTCTTCAGGTCACTGCCCTCTCCTTTTCGTGAAAATAAATCCACTTAACAAACCACTGGGTTTTTCACTTCTACTTTTTTATTTGAATATTCTTCCACAGGGATCAGGTGACATGAGGGGCTAATTTAACCCAGTGAACTTGTGACCCCAAGTGGAACAAAGTGAGGGGTAGCCCAGGTGGGGCCCTAAAATTAGACATTCCATGTTTAGAGGCCCAGCTATTAAAGGGTGGGGCAGTAGGGAGAAGTTACCTACTCAAATCAGAATATCCCAATTGGAAGGTGTCTTAGAGGTTCTTATTTTATAGATGAGGAAACTGAGTCTCAGAGAGGGACACATGTGACTAGCTGTCCTGTCTAGATGCCTAGAGAAGTGCCCAGCCCCAGTAGCTCTGGGATATGGAGGTTTTTTGTTTTTTTTTTTAAACTTCTTGAGCAGCTAGGTCTGTGCATTTTCTCTTTGAACCTCAATGGTGGGAGCTGGGTGTGATCTAATTATTCCCTAAGAACAACCCACCCTGCCAGATACATAGATGGGCTAGACCAGGGGTGGGGAGCCTGTGGCCTTGAGGCCACGTATGGCCTTTTAGATCCTTAAGTGAGGCCTTTTGACTGAATCCAAATTTTACAGAATTTGTTCTATAGTTGGATTAAATCCTTCATTTCTTTAGACTAAATTCTGCTTTTTCTAGGCTCCATTTTTATAATATAAATACTTAGAGGGAGAAGACACAGAAGCCCACTATATCTTAGTAGGAATAGGAATGATATTGCTGGATACCAGAGATAAAAATATAGAATACTAGAACAACATAGCATAATATAACATATAATGTGATATGATATGAAAGATTATAATATGATATGTATAAAATTCTTAGGTATTAAAAATGTGAGAAAGTTTTTAGTAGAAGAAAATGCTATATCTGTAGTTAGCATCATGAATTCACAGGATACTGGAGCATAAATTTAGAACTGGAAGAGATTGTAAAGGTCTTATTCCTTTATTCTATCAGAATTTCATATTTGGAAGGGACCAAAACATAGCTCTCAAAGGAATCCACATATAAGATACCCAAAGAATGGTAGTCATTTAGGTTTTTCTTTCTTTTTTTTTAAGGGGGGAAGGCAAGGCAATTGGGGTTAAGTGACTTGCCCAGGGTCACACAAGTAGTAAGAAACTGAGGCTGGATTTGAACTCAGGTCCTTCTGACTTGAGGGCTGGTGCTCTATCCACTGCACCATTTAGTTGCCCCCATTCAGGCTTTTTTTTAAAAGAATCTCCAACAAGAGGAAACCCACTAATCTTCAAGGCAGCCCACTGCACTTGTTGATAACTCTAATTGTTAGGAAATTTTCCTAAATTTGCTTCTTCATACCTTCCAAACTAGTATTCTTGGTTCTGCCTTCCTAGAAACAAATTCAGTGCCTCCTCCACATGACAGCCCTTCAAATACTTGTAGACAGCTACCATGTTCCTCTTGACCTGTCTCTTCCCAGGATTAGCATCTCTACTTCTAACCATCATCATGGGCCGGCTAATTGGTACAGTGGATAGAATGCTAGTCTTGGAGGTAAGAAGACTCATCTTCCTGAGTTCAAATCTGGTCTCAAATACTTAGTAGCTGTGTGACCCTGGGAGAGTAACTTAACCCTGTTTGCCTCAGTTTCCTTATCTGTAAAATGAGCTGGAGAAGGCGATGATGGCTAGCCACTCTAGTAACTATTTTTGTCAAGAAAATCCCAAGTGGAGTTATGAGGAGTCAGACACAACTGAAAAACAACTCAACAGCATACCTGAGGCACTTTACTTGGAGGGTAGAAGAGCATTAGCTTGCCTCTGGAGGTTGGCATGACCTCACTGGTGCTACAAAGGGAGTGGTGTAGGAGAAAACAGCAGACCTACAGCATTCAGATCCTGGCCCTGATACTTCCTAGCTATGTGTCCTTGGAAAGTCACTTCATTTCCCTATGTCTTGTTTCTTCTGCAAAATAGGTCTAATAACATTTGCAACCTCATGGAGTTGTGTGAGAGCAGCATTGTGTAAAACTTAGGGAGCTGTGTAAAAGTTTGTGTTCTCCATCACTGGATCACTGAACATTTGGGGGTGTTGTAATAGGGATTTGTGATAGGCATAAGACTAGATAACCTCTGAAGTCCTTTCAACTTGAAGCCTCCGGGTCCACGACTCTTCCCACCTCCACTTGCATATTTTGAATGTCCAAATCTCTGAACCATGCAAGGTCACAGAAAAAGGAAAATCTGTAGGATTTCTCCAGTTGCAAGTCTCCCTCCCTGCCTCCTCCTCTCCCTTCTTTCCATAGAGAGTGACTTTAGTTTTCCCTACTTTGGGAACAGAAGTAACCACTTCCTGTCTCTGCATTGGGTCTCTCTGTGTGTATATGGGGTGGAGGAGAAGGGCAGGCCTGCTTATAAGGCTTCCCTTTCCTCAGCCGTGGCCATGCCCAGAAGGCAGGGTCAGGTTCTCTATGAAACCTTGTCCATTAGGGCTCCTATGGGGGTGGTGCCAGCTTCTCGAGGAAGGGGCTTGTGCCACCTCCATTCTCACTTCTAGACCAAGTTGACTTTAGACTCATCTCTGAGCAAATCCCTAACTCTCTGTCTAGAAGGCACAGGACTCTGGCCTTGTGTCCCACTCAAAGGAAGATAGGAAAAAAAAACCTATCCTTGGCTTACTATGAGGCCTGTAATAACCTGAACACTGCCCCAGATGGACCTGCTGAGGCAAGGGTTAGAATCCCCAGAGGATAACCAGGCATTTGCCCTGTGTCTTATGAGAACAATAGCAGCCTGCCATCTCCAACACCTTGGTCAGAGTATCATGCAGTTTGACTTGTCCAGCTTGTCCAATCCTCCCTAAATATGGTATGGAATCCTAGAATCATAACATTTCATAACTAGAAAGGGAAGGGTACAAGTATTTATTAAGCACTTATTATGTGCCAAGCATTGTGCTACGGGAAAGAGAGATATTAGCTCATTTTACAGTTGAGGAAACTGAGACAGGCAGAGGTTAAGTGACTTGCCCAGTGTCATACAGCTAGAAAGAATCTGAGGCTGGATTTGAATTCGTATCTTCCTGACTCAAGGCCCTAGGGATCTATCCACTGAGTCACTTAACTGGAAAGGACCTGGAGATCACTTTATTTTACGGAGGAAGAAGCTTGGTGGGGTGGGGGTGGAGGGAGGGAGGGAACAGAATTGCTTACCTGAGGTAACATAACTAATTAGTGGCAGATCTTCTACTAGAACCCTGGGTCTCCTGATTCCTTGGGGTCCGGGGAGTCTCTCCCATCATTTTTGGCAAATTTTTGGCCTACTCTCTTCTGTGAGAGTTACAGGATAAAGTTAAAAGAGATCATCTCTGCCCTTGAGGAGGTTATAGTTTCTTTCCTTGGGGAGATAATATACAGGACATAATATATAGGAAATAGTAAAAGAAAAAACTAATGGGATCTATTGATAAGGATACATTTCAGCTTGAGGAGTTCAGGTAATAAAGGCTGTCAGTACTCTAAGAATAAAGAGTGAAAGTTGACTAGGATGTCCTAGGAAGGTTTCTTGGAAGATATGGGGCTTGATAGAAACCTTAAAGGATGAGTAGATTTTGGAGCAGAGGAGGAAGGGTGCCTCTGGGGGGTTGAAGAGGGGCAAAGGCCCAGAGAAAAGAGTATCATAGCATCTGGCTGCCAGATATGAATTTAAGGCCCAGATGAACTATACCCCAAGTTACTAAAAGAATCAGCAGATGTGATTGTTGAACTACTATCAGTGATTTATTTTCATTTTAAAATTAAATTTTATTATTTTACTTTTTTTTTCGCAGTGGGGGGGGAAGGTAAGGCAATTAAGGTTAGGTGACTTGCCCAAGGTCATACAGCTAGTTTTTGTGTTAAGTGTCGGAGGCTGGATTTGAACTCAAGTCCTCCTGACTCCAGGGCTGGTGCTCTACTCACTGCACCATCTAGCTGCCCCAAATTTTATTATTTTAAATGAACAAAAATCTGCCTTCACTCCTTCTTACTCTGCCCCCACCCCTGAGAAAGAAATAAAAACAAAATTCCTGTTACAGATATGTGTAGTAAAGCAAAATGAATTGCCATATTGGCTATGTCCAAAATAATATTGTCTCAGTTTGCACTCTGAGTTCTCCCCCTGTCGGGGGCGGGGGAGAGAGCATATTTGATCATGAAATCATGGTTGGTTATTGGGTTGATCAGAGTTCCCAAGTCTTTTAAAGTTGTCAGTGATTTTTGAAATCCCATAGAGAGTGAGAGGATTGAAGAAGAGCAAATGTCCCAACATCCCCCCTAAAACGGAAGATAGATTGTGCAAATTACAGGCAAGTGAGCTTGACTTTTATTCCTGCCAAAATTCTAGAATATATTTATAACAGGAACCTCTTCACAAATGTAGTGGGGGTGGATAGTGGGAGGGGGGAGAAGATCCTATTACTCCCAGGCTTTACTTTCCAACGAGCCCATATGCTTCTGTTCTTCTGGAAAATCCCTGTTTTCTCTTAGATCCTGCATGTTGTTAATAAATCACCTCAGACACCAGTTTATACTGAAACAAACAACTTAATTAGATTAGTAAAAGCAGAGTAAAAAAAAACCCAAAAGGATAATCAGAGGCAAGCATTCCTATAACCCATAGCTCAAGGAAACCACCTCATTTCTTCCCACCCCCTAGGATGAAAGGTTGTGAACTCCAATTTCTTCCTTCTCTTGTCCCATTCCTTATCACAAGAAGGAGAACAGAAAGTAGACATATACTTCTGTCTCTAAAAGGAGACAGATTGCTTGGTCACCAGTGCTAATTAATTCTACAGTATGAAGTAAAAACTCTTGCTGGGCAGGATAGCAATAGATGGATCACTTATAAACCAAGCATCCCAAAGCACATTGTTCTCTTCCAGGCTCACCTCCCAGGGATGTTCTGGGTAGGCCACCAGATTCTATTGCTTGTACCAATGTCCGTATGCCTCTGCAGACTATTAGAATGGGACATTTCTCAGCACGACTCTGCCTGCTTAGAAACAGAGGATATTTTCTTTATGGCTGCCATATTTCCATGTCTGTATATTGTCTCTGTCTGTCTGTCTGTCTCTCTAGTCCCATGCATCACTCCTGTGTTTTCTGCTATGTCCACAAGTTAGTCCATCCAATTCTAATCCACTTCCCCCAGCCACTAAGGGTTTGGGGTGAGTAGGGCAAACAAAACTATACCAAAACATTAAAGTATGGAAACACTACTTTTTTGCATATTGCTAAAGGGATGGTTAATAAACATCTAGATAAGGAAGCTGTGATCACAGAAAGCCAACATGGCTTCATGAAGAATAAGTCATGGCAGCCTAGCCTTATTCTTTTTTGATAAGATAACAATCTTGATAGGTGAGGGGAATACTGTAGATATGGACTACCTTGTTTTTAGCCAAACATTTGACAAATTCTCCTGCTCTCCTTGTGGACAAAAATGGAGAGATGTTTACTGGATGATAGAATAGTCAGGTGAATTCAGAATTGATTGGATAACCATACTTAACTAATAATCATTTGTAAAAATTGATAATCATTAAGTCCATCAACAATAACTAATAACCATGTCGATAAAGGTGTCTAGTAGAGCATGCCACAGAACTATGTTTTTTTTTCTTTTTCCTTTTCAAGCAATTGGGATTAAGTAACTTGCTCAAGGTTACACAGCTAGTCATTATTTATGTGTGGGTGCTCATTTTCTGAGGCCAGATTCAATCCTGGGTCATCCCAACTCTGAGGCCGGTGCTCTTACTCACTGCGCCACCTAGCTGCCCCACACAGAACTATATTTGACCCGATGCTTTCTCAATATTTTTATCAAAGATTTTAATCTAATGACTAATCATTTAATATTTTCTTGTACATAGCTTGCTCTGTATATCTTTTTTTGTATGGTGTCTCTTAAAGAGACATGTTGCTTCTTAAAGACAGGGACTGTCTTTTTTCCTATTTTTTTCTTTGTATTCTCAGTCTTAGCACAGTGCCTGGCACATAGTAGGTACTTAATACATATATACTGCTTGATTGACTGATTACATGGATAAAGGACCGAGTGATATTTTGATTAAATTTGCTGATGACACAAAGCTAACACATTTGATTACAGAGTCCAAAACAATATTTACAGGCTAGAATATTGGGCTAAATCCAACAAGATGAAACATAATAGAGATAAATGTAAAATCTCACATTTGGATAAAAAAAATCCCACCTCCACAAATATCAGATGGGAAAGTTATGGTCAGATAGCAATTCCTCTTGGTATCCAAGAGTCTTTGTAGACTGCTAGCTCAATATGAGTCATAATATAACAGACAAAAAAGCAAAGCCGCTGTGATCTTAATCTGCTTTTAGGGGCAGGATGTCCAGCATGAGGTAATAGTCCCATTGCTAGAACTATGTTCACTTCTAGGGAACACATTTTGGGAAGGATATTGAAACTAGTGAATGGCCAAAGGATTGGGGGCAGGACATGATGTTTATCTTCAAGTCTTTGAAGGACTGTTACATGAAAAAGGAATTAGATTTGGGTTGCTTGGTTCCTGAGAGGAGAGGCAGAAGTAATAGGGAATTCATTATAAGCAGCCAAAAAGAAACAATTCCAGTATTGTGGAAACATAATTTAGCATAACACAAGATGTAGCAGTTTCTACATTAAGGGATTGAGGGCTTGGAATATATTTCAGAGGTCAAAGGAGCTAGGATTAAAACCAAGAATTACCCATCCAGCAAAACTGAGTATAATACTGTAGGAGAAAAAATGGATATTCAATGAAATAGGGAACTTTTAAGCACTGTAGCAGCAAGCACCCCAGCATTCCCAGGATGGCTGGTTCTTAGATCTGCTTTTCTAAAGAAAAGCAACTCAAAATGGGTTAACAATCTTGCTTTAATCAATCAAACATATCATTTACCTAGTTCAGGGGAAAAGGTTAGCACCCCAAACTTCAGAGTATATAGACAGAAGTTACAAGCAGAAGTTACAAGAAGACAGAGAACAACTGTCTGACCATTACATCCATACCTAGTTAGTTACCAGAGAAGGAAGCATCAACATCTGGGTTTTTCAAAGCCGGGGAGCTCAAAGGCTGTCCAGAGTCTCTTCTGGTCAACTCACACAACACTTCTCAAAGTGAGTCCCAAAACAGAGCCTCACATCAGGGTTTATATAGCCTTCTCCTGGCTCAGAGAATGTAACAACCCTCTTGACCCACTTGCCCAACCAAAAAGCATTCCCGAAAACCAAGCCTCCTGCCACAGGCTCCAGGTAAACATAAGCCTATCAAAGGGCTTAGGGGCAGGGAAGATCTTAAATTCACATTCTCATAACAAGCATACTTGATGAAAAGACCAGAACTGAATAGAAAATCTGACTTTCAAATACAAGAATCAAATGAAGCATGAAAAGGTAAACAGGAAAGAGAAATCTTAAGAGACCTTTTGTTCAGTATTATGATAGTTGGAGAGAAAACATATATATGTGTGTGTGTGTGTGTGTGTGTGTGTGTGTGTGTAAAGAGGGCACAGGGTGAGTTGAATATGAAAGAATGATATCTAAAAAAATAAAATTAAAGGGTGAGAGAGGAATGTATTGGGAGGAGAAAGGGAGAGTTAGAATGAGGTAAATTATTTCACATAAAAGAGGCAAGAAAAAGCTTTTACAATGGAGTGGAGGGGAGGAGGTGAGAGGGAATGAGTGAAACTTAGTCTCATTGGAATTGGCTTAAGGAGAGAATAACATATACACTCAACTGGGTATGGAAATCTCTCTTACCCTACCGGAAAGCTGGGGGGGAGGGGGTAAAGGAGAGGGGGAGATAAAGAAGGGAGAGCAGATTGGGAGAGGGGTAATCAGAAGCAAATACTTTTGAGGAGGAACAGGATCAAGGAGAGAACAGAATAAACAGGGGGTACAATAGGATGGAGGGAAATATAGTTAGTCTTTCATATGACTATTATGGAAGTGTATAACCTGTATCAAATTGCTTGCCTTTTCAATGAGGGTGGGTGGGGAAGGAGGAAGGGAGAGAATTTGCAACTTAAAAGTTTTGAAAACAAATGTTAAAAATTGCTTTTACATGCAATTGGGAAATAAGATATACAGGCAATGGGGTATAGTAATCTATATTGCCCTACAGAAAAATAGAAGGGGAAGGGGAAAAGAGAATTGGGAGGGTGATAAAAGGTAGGGCAGATTGGGGAAGGTAATCAGAATACATGCTGTCTTGGGTAGGAGGGAGGGGAGAGATGGGGAGAAAATTTGGAGCTCAAAATCTTGTGGAAGTGAATGTTGAAAACTAAAAATTAATTAATAATTTAAAAAGAGGTAATGGGAAATTACAGACTTGTTCAATACTCAATTTTATACTTAATATAAAGAAAAATTTCCTAACCTGTAGAACTATCAAAAAATGGAATGGGCTGACTGAGGAGGTAGCGAGTTCTCCATCACTGGAGGGCTTCAAGGTGAGCCCTAGATGATGATTTGTCAATTGTTTTTGCAAAGGAGATTCTTGCTCAGGGTTTTGAAGGATGGGTAGCACCAACGCAAGTATAAGAGATGAAAGGGGACTTTGGACTTTTTTTGGTTTTGTTTTGTTTTGTTTTTTGCTTTTTTTTTTTTTTTTTTGAGGGAAGAAGGCAGGGCAATTGGGGTTAAGTGATTTGCCCAAGGTCACACAGCTAGTAAGTGTTAAGTGTCTGAGGCCTGATCTGAACTCAGGTCCTCCTGACTTCCAGGGCCAGTGCTCTATTCACTGCACCACCCAGCTGCCCCTGGGACTTTGGACTTTTCAAAATGGCCTTTGAAGGGCTTTCCAGTACTAAGGTTCTGTGATTCATAGTATATCTAGTGAAAAAAAAGAAACTTTCTTGGTTGGAGTGGTGAGTATATGTATGGAAGCAGTGGGAGGTAAGTCAGGAAAGGTAGAAGTGAAGAATCTTGAAATGGTTATTCTGGATGGTATCTAAAGGGCAAATGGGGAACCACAGAGGGTTGCTGATCAGGGGGCATGACCTCATAAAAAGCAGGGTTTTCTGATGATTCATTTGGTGGTGGTTTCTCGGTGCTATTCTAGTGATTTAGCTGAGGTCCTGCCAGTGGTGAGAGAGAGCATTGACAGGTTCCATTTGACCAGGGTGAGTCTGAGGTCAGGTTGATCTCTCCCTAGTACCTATGCTCCTACAATAGCAAAGTCTTAGGGTTCCTAGGGTTTTCTCTTTGCCAGCTGCCTAGCAGCCTAGTTCCCACTTTGACTGATGTCACATGACAGCTCCCTGATGAAAATGCCCTCCCTCATGCTGCAGTCCTCTCAAACTGAGAGCCCCCAAACCTGCAGCCAGGACTACTCAGAGAGTGATTAATTTTGAGGGGAGAAAAAGGCCTCTGTCCAATCCCTACTTCCTACAGATCTCCCTCTCAAAAAGCAGAGGGGAGAGTAAGGAGGGAGAGGTCAGGTGGTTTAGGGAGAATGAAGTCAAAAAAGGGCTGTGCAATGAGAAACAAAGCCAGATCTTCCTATGCTCTACTCCTGTGAAGGTCAGGCTTTTCTGCAAGAGTGAGTCATTGACATTCACTTTTCTCATGAAAACCCAGTGAAGTAAGCGGCGTAAAAAAGTTTATTCCCATTTGACAAAGAAGGAAATTGAGGCACAAAAGAGCTAATTGGTTTGTGTGGATTCAAACATCTATTCAAGGTTAGGGTTAGGACTCAAACACAGGCCAAGTTAAAAAGCAAGTATTTTTTACATTTTACCAGACTGCCCTCCATTAACAGGTATGTCACCTCAACCAATCAACTTAACTCTCTGGGCCTCAGTTTCCTCATAGGTGAAAATGGGCATAGTGAAACCCCATAAAAACACCAAAAAGGATCACAAAGAGTTGGATGTGACTGAATGACTGAACTACAAAAAAAGTGCTTTTTGAAAGATTTTAAGTTCTACATAAAAGAAAGAAATCATTATTTGTTACTATTGTCTTAAGGTTTTAGCTCCCTCCTTCAACTTGCCAAGTGGTCAAATGTTAGGGAATTTCCATCCTTAGGAACAAAAGTCCACACTAGGTGGACTTTCCCTAAACTTACACAGGGTCCCGGTTAGCCAACTTGCAATGACCACTGAGCTCCACTAGATGACACCCTTTGCCCACAATGTCTCACCTGAAGTCTAGGCAGGGAAAACAACCCTAGGCTACCTCAGTCTTCCCTAGCCCATGAAGTAAGCCAAGAAGAGAAGAAAAGGGACAAGCAGAGAAAAGGAGAGGAGAGGAGAGGGAAGGGGAGGAAAGGACTAGTCTCTAGTTAATTACTGAACTATCCTGACCCCCTCCTATAACATGCAAAATCTAATGTGATCTTAATCTGCATAGAGAGGCATGCACATACAGCCACCCACTCACATACACACAGGTGCCAAAGCTAGTTTATTCAAATTAGGCATGTAGGATGATCAGGACTAGAGGAGTGTTGGAGCCAACTAGCTTGAAAGGGCTGATTGTTTAATTTTTACCTCAAAAATTGTAAACTTTACAAATCAGGCTTGATTTGTAAATCATTTTGTTTATTGTCTAGACTTAAGGAAATAATGGAGAAAATGTTAATAATGCAAATTAAAATTTAAAAGTCTGTTCTGTCTACGTGAATTTTGTCTGCTAAACATTTGCTAGCATATTTCTTGTTGGGACTTAGGGATAAAGTACAGACAAGTAGACTGGCCAGAGGCTATTGTGATCCTACTAGATGATGTTATAGTATAGGGGAAAGACCATTGGATTAGGAGTCAGGGATTTGGACTTGAATCCTACTTCTGCTACTACCCTTGTGACTCTGAGCACTTATTGTCTCTGGGCCTCAGTTTCCTCATCTGTACAAATAAAGATGTTATATCAGATGATCTGGTTCCTTCTAATTCTAAATCCTTGAGCCTATGAACACAGGATCAAATACTTTATCATTTTATTACTGTTTCCTTCTTTATAAAACTAGTGGTTTTATAAAACTACATCCTTATATTTCTGACATTCTATGTGATCAGTGTGTCAGGACAATAGAGGATGTATCAATGGGATTAGAAAAGAGAAGACCACATTAGGAAGGAAGAATCAACAAAACTTGACAACTGATTGGATGGTGTAGAGGTCGGAAGTCTTCATGGAAACCAAGTCAAAGATGATTCCTGTTTGAAGTCTGAGGGATTGAGAGAATAGTGGCGTCAAGAATGAAGTCTCAAGGAAGACCTGTTTTTTTTTTTTTTTAAAGCAATTGGGGTTAAGTAACTTGCTCAAGGTTACACGGCTAGTCATTATTTATACATGGGTGCTCATTTTCTGAGGCCGGATCTGATCTCGGGTCATCCCAACTCCGAGGCCAGCGCTCTTACTCACTGCGCCACCTAGCCACCCCTTTAGGGCAATTGGGGTTAAGTAACTTGCCCAAGTAACAGGGCTAGGTTTTTGTTTGTGTGGATTAAGTGTCGGAGGCCGGCTCCAAACTCAGGTCCTTCTGACTCCAGGGCGGGAAGACCTGGTTTTGAGGGAAGAGGAGTTTGGTTTTGGAAAGCCAGAATGCCCTCCCTTGAAGGCTCCTGTATGACATGTAATTTCCTCAGAACAAGAGAGAGACTGGAAGATGATAGACATATAGCTAAAAGAGAGCTCAGAAATTATCCAGTTCAACCTTTTCATTTTGTAGGTGAGGAAACAGAGGTCCATAGAGGTTAAATGACTTGTCCAAGGTCATATAGGCAACAAGTAGTGGTCAGGTCTCCTGGCTTCAGATCCAACACTGTCTCCCCTACCTTCTTTCATCTTAAGACATCCTCCCAGCACTAGGCTAATGCTACCAATTCAATTCAACATTTGGTAGACATTTATTAAGTATTAATAAGCAACAATATGACAAGCATTGTGTTAAATGCTGGGAATATGAAGAATGGTAAAAGATAATCCCCAGTAGTTGACAATCTAATTGGAGAGAAATCATGCAAATGACTATGTAGAAGCAAGTTGTCTACTGGATAAGATGAGCTCACTTTTAGATATGCTGAGTCCTGACTTCAGGATAATCTATTTGAAATGTTTAAGATGCAGTCAGACCATTATTTTACTCACAGATGGCAGGATTTCTTCTTTGCCAATTTTTACAATCAGTTTATGTAATTGATTATGTAATAAGAATTAATTGTCCTTTCACTATTTTATAGAATTCCTTTTTTAATTTCTCTTGTCCTATTTCTTCCCTTTTGGTATTTCTCTTATGGCTTGTTCAGTTTCTTTTTCTGAAATCAGGTTATTTAAATTTTCTTTATTCATTTAATATGGATAACATAGTAAATATTCATCTACCTCATTTGTGATCAGTTTTATTGGCAAACAATTTGGCAAAATAGTTTCTAATAATTTCATTTATTTCTTCTTCATTTGTTATAAACTCTCTCTAGGCAACTAGATTACAAAGTGGATAGAATTCTGGGCCTAGAAGGCAGGATGACCTGAATTCAAATCCAGTCTCAGATATTTATTAGCTGTGTGTTCCTGACTAAATCACTTAAAGCTGCCTGTCTCAATTTCCTCAAACTATAAAATAGGGATTATAATAGCACCTATCTGTCAAGGTTGTTGTAAGGATCAAATGAGACAATATTTGTAAAGCTCTTAGCCTGGGATATAAATACTTGTTCCATTTCCCCCCTTTAAAATCTCTCTCTCATCAGATTAGTTAGCAGTTTATCTATTTTGTTAAGTTTATAAAGAACCAGACATTAATTTTATTTACTAATTCAAAGACTTTTAAGCTTTGTTTCCAAATTTATCTTTCTTTGATTTTCAGAATTTCAATTTGTGTTGATTTACTGCTTTTTAATTTTTTTTTTAGTTGCATGCCCAATTCATTGATTTATTCTTTCTCTTTTTTGTTAATGAAAGTATTTAGAGATAAAAAAAAATTTTCTATGGACTGCTTTGGCTGTATCCAAAATGTCTTGGTTCTTTAATGAAATAATCTAGTTTCTATGGTCTATTCTTTTTTTTTTTTCTTTTTGGAGGGCAATTGGGGTTAAGTAACTTGCCCAAGGTCACACGGCTAGGTTTATTGTTTGTGTGTGTGTTAAGTGTCTGAGGCCGGATGCGAACTCAGGTCCTTCTGACTTCAGGGCCAACGCTCTATTCACTGCGCCACCTAGCCGCCCCTCTATAGTCTATTCTTTTGCCCAACACTTCTTGAAGTCTCTATTTAAATTTGAATCCTGGTTTTTGTTGTTGGTTTTTTTTTTTTTTTGCCTTTCTTTGTATCTCTAGCACTTACTTGATAGGTGCTTAATAAATGCTTGGTGACTGACTTTCTTCAAAGGTCTTTGTTGGTTATAACTTACTGCATTGTGGCCAGTAAATAGCATGCTTTTCTGCATTTGTTTATGAATTTTTTAATGGTTGATTTTTGTAAAGATTTCATTCACAGTTGAGAAATAGGTCTATTCTTTTTATTACCATCTTGTAATCACTAGAGATCTATTATATCTAACTTTTCTAAAATCCTACTCAGGTCCTCCTTGATTATTTGTGAGATTTGTCTAAGTCTGAAAGATAACATATTAAGGTCTAGATATGGGGGCAGTCATCAGAGAGAATGCCCAGAGGTAGAGGTGAAGTGTTTTGTTCATGGAACATCTGGGAGGTCAGTGACACTGGTTCAAAGAGTACATGTTGGGGAGTAAGGAGTCAGAGTGGAGGAGGGAGAACATTCCAGGCCTGGGGGACAGTCATCTCCATGGCAAAGAACTAGAAACAAAGGGGGAGGTGACCATCAGGGAGTTAATATCTCTTTGAGTTGGTTTTCTCCTTGTAATTCAATTAATTTTTACTGAAAATATTTAGATCAGGCTTGCATAGTATATGGCCCATGGGCCAATTGTGGCCGCCAAAGCATTTCAGGGGCTGGGGAGAAATATAGGGTTGCCACTGCACACGCTTCTGTTTGTCATGTGACCCGAGGCAACCAACTATTGTCTAACCTATCTGCAGCCCAAAGAAGTTTAGCCTATTTTAATTTTGGTTCCTACCTGATACCAAGTTGTACAGGTCTGACTTAGGCCATATGACCTCAAGGCAGCAGGTTCCCCACCCCTGTCTATGCCATTCAAGCATATACATATATATACATATATATGTATACACATACACACATATATACATACATATCCGTGTATATAAAATATTGATATAATTTTATTGTCTATTTTTGAAAAAAACTGTATTCTGAATACCTCCCCAAAATTTCCTCATGCAAAGCAGAATAGAAACTATGTGAAATCATATATGAAACCATGAATTTCCATTATATTCAGCCTTTTTCGTTCCTACTTATAGGTTTCCCTCTGAATTTCTATCTATTTCTCTTCTATGCATTTTAAATATTGCTTCAATGGCCCTCTTTTCTCTCTTTTCTTTTTTTTTTCTTGGTAATGTTATGTCTAGCTCCCCTTTCTTGCCTTGCAATCCTCTCCACTAATAAAAAAGTTAAAACACAGTCCTTGTGTCAAATAGACAAAAATCAAACAAAATGACAACCCATATTTGCCATATTCAAAAATAGATCTCATATACTCTGGGTCCATCACTCCTCTGTAAGGAGATGGGTAGCCCATTTCTTCACTGTTCCTTGGGAGTTATGGTTTGTTATTGCTTTGATTAGAGTCCTTAAGTCTTTCTAAGTTGTTTTTCTTTTTAAAAAATATTTAAATTTTATTTATTTATTTTAGTCTTCAACATTCATTTCTAAAAGATTTTGTGTTCCAAATTTTCTCCCCATCTCTCGATACCCCCCTCCCCAGGATGGCAAGCATACTGATTACCCCTTCCCCTGGTCTTCCCTCTTTTCTATCCCCTCATCTCCCCTTACTTTCTTGTATGGCAAGATGGATTTCTATACCCCATTGTCTGTATATCTTATTTCCTGGTTGCATGTAGAAACAATTTTTTAACATTTGTTTTTAAAACTTTGAGTTCCAGATTCTCTCCCTTCTTCTCTCCTCACCCGTCCCCATTGAGAAGACAAGCAATTCAATATAGGTTATACATGTGTAGTTGTACAAAACATTTCCATAGAAGTCACATTGTAAAAGACTAACTATATTTCCCTCCATCCCTATCCTGCCCCCATTTATTCTATTTTCTCCTTTGACCCTGTGCCTTTTCAAAAGTGTTTGCTTCTAACTACCCTCTCCCCCAACCTGCCCTCCCTTCTATCCTCCCCCCTCTACCCTTCCCCTCTATTTTCCTGTAGGGTAAGATACCCAATTGAGTGTGTATGTTATTCCCTCCTAAAGCCAAGTCCAATGTGAGTAAGGTTGACCCATTCCCTTTTGCCTCCCTGCTCTTCTCCTCCATTGTAACAGCTTTTTCTTGCCTCTTTTATATGAGATATTTTACTCTATTCTATCAATCCCTTTCTCATTCTCCCAACATATTTCTCTCTCACCTCTTAATTTTATTTTTTAGATATCACGCCTTCATATTCAACTCATCCTGTGCCCTCTGTCTATGTACATATACACATGTATATAAAAATAAAGTGAAAAGTAGTTAAATACAAAGTAGTTTGATGGGGAGAGAACCAGCAGCTGGGGATAGGGGAGTAGATCAGGACAGGCTTTGTGCAGAAGGTGTGTCTTGAAGGAAGAGAGGGACCCTATGAAGCAGACTTGAGCAGGGAGCACATTCCGTCATGGGAGACAGCTATGCAAGACAGAGTGTCATGCATGAGGAGCAGAGAGAAGGCCAATCTGGCTAGATTGAGGAATGCTGGAAGTGGGGCAATGTCCAATGAGGCTGGAAAGATAGGTTGGGGCAAAGTTGCAAAGGGCTTAAAAGCTAAACAGAAGAGCTTCTGTCTTATTCTAGAGTCAATAGGGAGCCACTGGTGTTGGCTGAGCAGGGACTGACATGGTTGGATCTGCACTTATGGAACAATTACTTCAGCACTGGCATGTAGGATGGAATAGGCTAACAAGAGATTTAAAGCTAGGAGCCCAATTAGGAGGTTGTCGCCATAATCTAGGTGTGGTGATGAGAGCCTGAACAAAGGTGTTAACTGTGAGTGAGAGAAGGGCTTGAATTCGAGAGATGCTTCGAGGGTAGGAGCTGTTAAGACCTGATGACTGATTTGTGGGGTGATGAAGCTAATGCTGAGGTCATGACCTTGGGATACTGGGAGGAGGAGGATGCCCTGGGTAGTAGTAGAGAAGTTCAGAAGAGAATTGGGTTTGAGGGGAAAGACAACAGATTGATTTCTGGGCAAGCTGAGGCAAGGCACCCTCTTCCTTCTCCTTGTTTCTCAGCACTCAAAGCTAGAAGGCAGGATTGAGCTGTGTACCAAGACCTTATGCCAGGCCAGGTGGAAAGAGCTCTGACCTGGGAATCAGCAAAGAGCCACATCTAGGGTTAGATAAGGTTGGCCATGGCCTAAGGCATAACACACAGGGGGTGGGGGAGGTGGAATAAAGGAGAACACTTTATTATTACCAGTTTAAAATATACACATTTTTGGGGCGGCTAAGTGGCACAGTGAGTAGGGCGTCAGCCCTAGAGTCAGAAGGACCTGAGTTCGGGATCCGGCCTCAGACACTTAACGCACACACAAATAAAAAAAACAACAACCTAGCTGTGTGACCTTGGGCAAGTTACTTAACCCCAATTGCCCTCCAAAAAAGCAAAAAAAAAAAACAAACCACATTTTTAATGCCAGAAAATTCCACTCTATATGGCATGCCAGTCTTTATTTTGTGTTATGTCCACATGCAAAGTCTAATAAAGTTTCAAGTAAACAGAACATCCTGACCACAGGTGCAATTCTCAGACCTTTGTCTAGATCACAAAAATACCTTGTGCCAGTTTATAGACCCATAAAATGTTAGATCTAGAGAGGAACATATCTAATCTATCTTTATTTTATGAAGGAGAAAAGTGAGACCCAGAGATTAATCAGTCCATCAAGCAACAAACATTCATTAAGTTCCTACTATGTACCAGGTACTGTCCTAGGCCCTTGGGATAAAAGTACAAAGAATGGAAATAATCATTACTTGCATGGAGAAGTGACTTGCCCAAGGTCACACAGCTTGTATATGCCAGAACTAACATTGAACTTCTATCTCCTTACTTTCAAGACCACCATTTGGGCCACTACTATATTTCACTCGGTTCTGGTCAGAGCTAGTCTGAAGTCTTCATAAAATTCATTCGTATTGCATTGGATTAGTTATTCCATCTTTCTGGGGTCTCAGTTTCTTCATCTGTGCTGTGAAAGCACAGATGGATTAGGTCCAACCCTTCTAGATATGATATTTTAGGGCCCCTCCCAGGAGTGTTTACATTTGAACAGGAAGCTGTATCTTAAGTCAAAGGGATAAGTTCTAATGGTGGAATTTTAGGATGTATTTGAGGAACTAAAGTGGATGAGGGAGGCGGCTGCTTTTTCAGTGCTGCTCAGGTCCCCACTACTCCTTTATATGCTGTGAGGAGATACATGGAGGATGGATGGGAAGATCAGAGTCCAGGGATTATACTGGCAAGGATTCTCGCCTTGGTAGGAACCCACAAGGTGCAGGTTCAGGATACACCTCAAGGGCAAAGTGTCTTAGGTGAATGATTAGGGGCCTCCCAGAGATGAAAGGTTCCTTCTCTTCCCCTGTATTGCACCTGCTCCTGAACATTTATTCATTTATCCATCCATCTATCCATCCATCCATCCATCCATCCATCCATCCATCCATCCATCCATCCTTCTATCCTTCCATCTCTCTATTCATATATCTCTGAACATCTGTTTGTGCTGAGGAAAATCTTACTCCCGTTATACCTTTATTTCTTAGTCAGTCAATAAGCACTTATTAAGTGCCTATTGCATACCAAGTACTCTGCTAAATATTGGGGATACAAAAAAAGGCAAAAGAAAGTCCCTGTCCTCAGGGAAGTCACAATCTAACATACAAACAACTATGTACAAATAAGCTACATACAAGACCTATAGGAAATAATCAGTAGGGGGAAGGCTCTAGAATAAAAAGAGATTGAGAAAGGTTAGTAGTAGAAGGGGGGATTCTTAGCTAGGAAAGGAAACCAGGGAAGCCAGGAGTCAGGATTCAGGAAGGAGAGCATTCCAAACATGAGGGACATCTAGAGAGAATGCCCAGAGACAAGAGACAGAGTGTCTTGCTCAAGGAAGAGAAAAGAGAACTGTGTTACTGGATTAAAGTGTGTGTGTGTGTGTGTGTGTGTGTGTGTGTGTGTGTGTGTGTGTGGTGGGAGGGAGTATGGGAGGGCTGTAAGGTATAAGAAGACTGGAAAAGTAGGTGGGGGCTAGATTATGAAGGGTTTTGAATGCCAAAAGAGGATTTTGTATTTGATTTTTGAGGCAATAGGGGAGCCACTGGAGATTATTGAGTAGTGAGGTGACATGGTCTGATTTGCACATTAGGAAGATCACTTTCTCAGCTGAATACTGGATGAATTGGAATGGGGAGAGTCTTAAGGCAGGCTGACCAACCAGGCCCTTGCAATAGTTGAAGAATGAAATGAGGGCCTGCACTAGGATGATGGCAATATCAGAGGACAGAAGGGGGCATATTTGCAAAGGTGAAATTGACAAGCCTTAGCAATACGTTGGATATGGGGGGGAGGTGAGCTATAGTGGGGAGTCAGGGATGATTCCTTAGGTTGTGAGCCTGGGGGACACTGGGAGGATGGCGGTACCCTGAACAGAAATAGGGAAGTTTGGAAGGAAGGAAGGTTTGGGAGGAGAGATAATGAATTTAGTTTTGGACATGTTGAGTTTATATGGTTTACTGGAAATACAGTTCTAGGTATCTGATAAACAGTTGGAGATGTGAGACTGGAGGTCAGCAGAGAGGTTAGAGCTGGCTAAGTAGATTTTAGAAGTATCAGCATAGAGATGATAATTAAATACATGAAAGTTGATGAGATCACCAGTGAAGTAGTATAGAGGGCTCAGAAAAGAGCCCTGTGGGACACCTACCATTAGTGGCCATGACCTGAATGAAGATTCAGCAAAGAAGTCTGGAAAGGAATGGTTAGATAGGTAGGAGACGAATGAGGAGAGAGTGTGTCCTGAAAATCTGGAGTGAAGAGAGTATGGAGGAGAAGACAGCAGTGGACAGTGTCAAAGGCTGCAGAGAGGTCAAAAAGGATGAAGGGTGAGAAAAAGCCATTGGATCTGGTGGTTAAGAGATCATTGACTGGTAAATTTGGAGAAAGCAATTTTGCTTGAGTGCTGACTTTGGAAAACTGATTATGGAGAGGGAAAGAAGAGGAGGCATCTATTGTAAAAAGTCTGCTCAAGAAATTAGCCATAAAAAAAACCTAAAGAGGAAGCCATGTGGCCAAGACCCCCATTCTTCTCTTCTGGTCTCTTGTCTGCTTTTTGCAGAGTTTCCTTACCCCTCACTACCATTCTCATGACTACCCACTGCTACTGCCTTACATATTTTACAGACTAACAGAAACTCAGAATTGGAAGGAATACCATACCGACTCTTTGTAATCATTGATCACCTCTTTTTTTGGGGGGGGCATTTTATTTGGGGGGAGTATTTTATTTTTTTCAATTACATATAAAGATAGTTTTCAACATTCATTTTTTTATAATAGTTTGGGTTCCAAATTTTTCTCCCTTGCTCCCCTCGCCCCTCCCCAAGACTGCAAGCAACCTGCTTATACATGTATCATTGATTAAATTTCTACATTCTTTTTTTTAAGTGTTTTTTTTTTTTTTTGCACCTTTTGGAGGGCAATTTTCACACAGCTAGTTTTCGTGTTAAATGTCTGAGGTCGGATTTGTACTCAGGTCCTCCTAACTCCAGGGCCGGTGCTCTATTCACTGCACCACCTAGCTGCCCCCTACATTTTCTTTATGTGATACTTTACAGTTTACTCAGCACTTTACATTATTATAACAATTATTTCTTTTGATTTTCCAAATAACCTTGTGAGGTCGGAGTATAGAGTACAAAGCGCTGAAGTTCTTCACCTCAGCCTATTTCCAAGGATGGACTTTGAGACCATGGTTTAAAGCATGTTAATCATAGGTACTGGTTATTTGTGATCATAAACCACGATACATTTATTTGTGTACATGTGTGTATACCTGGGTGTATATTTTGCTTCTTCATTTGGGGCTGCTCCTAAGTCCAAGTTCTCTTCAGAGGGTGCAATTTGTAAAAGAACCTAGAAGACAGCAGTGGGAGAGTCCTTTATAGGGTCTCATGTCATAAATGCAAAACTGCATTATTTAGGAACCCACAGAAGGGAAATTCACACTGGGGATAATCAGACAATTCGATTCCAGAGTCTAAAGGGAATCAATTCTTTTCCCTTTCTCCATCTTCATTTCCTCATTTGAAAAGAGGAGGAGGTTGGATCTTTAAGGTCTCTTCCAGCTCAAACATTCTAGGATTTGAAGCTTAAGGAACTTGGTTGGGTTCCTCCCCCTCCTATTTGTTAATGCCACCATTTTGATATCATTAACGGCATTAACTAAATTTATTTAACTTGGCCAGAGTGGCTATGATTTTTTGCACTCTGTGGAGAAATGACAGACATGTTATGGCTTGTAAAACGCCCGTCCCTAATCCTTGGGCTAGTCTCCAGGATATTAGTCAAACTCCTGCTGCGGATGTTGATGTATATGTATATCTGTGCACACAGAGATGTAAATCAAACTGTCATTGATTTAACTTCACAGTAGTTTCTGTTTTGAGATAAATATCTATATCACAGCTAAAAGCCATGTGTGAACTGATGGCCACAGGAAAGAAGAACAATTAGCAGATTCAAGAAATTGACACTTTGGTTATAGAAGGCTATCATATTCGTTTTTCTCAAGTAAGGTGTTCTGTCCTTTATTAGGCTAATGCTAGTCATAAATAAATAAAAATGTACTTGATTTTTCACATTTGAATTTCCCATATTTTGTCTTTCTCATTTTATGGATGATGGATGGCCTCATTCTCAAAGGACATTTTTTGCTAGCTAAAATTAAGAGAGACATTCACAAATTATGATTCTTTGTCATAGAAATGCAACAGAACCTTGATTCATGGATGTGCTCATGATTCTACCTTATTCTTGATGTCATTTGTCCAAATACCAGGGCAAGAGGTCTGGGAGAACTACTCATGTTTACTTAGAATGTAAAAGAAACTGGGCAGCTAGACATTGAAGGTTATGTTAATTTTTGATTCATTTCTCCGAATCCTAGAATCCTAGAATATTAAGCCTCCTCATTGTGCAGTGGAGGAAACTGAGACCCAAAGAGAGGAACTGCCTTATTCAAAGTCATACAGTGAACTAATGGCAAAAAAGGGGTTGGAACTCAGGTCTCCTGGCTCCCAGTCCAAAGAACTGCAGGCTGGCCTCATCTAGGCCCTCTCTCTCTCTCTCTCTCTCTCTCTCTCTCTTTTTCCCCTTCCTTTTCTTGCTCTCTCTCCGCCCCCTCTCTTCCTCTCTCTCCCCTGCTTTTCTTTCCCTATCTCTTCCTCTCCCCCCCTCGCCCCCTCGCCCCCTTTAATCATAGAATCTAAGAAACTTAGAATGTAAGAACTGGAAAAGTCATTAAAGATCATCTAATCCAATATACTAAGGACAATGAAGCTCTAAGAATTGAAATGACTTGCCCAAGGTCACACGGCAAGTTGATCTCAAAGCCACTACTAGACCCAGGGCTCCTGATTCCCATTCCAGTGCTCTTCCCACCTCACTGTTGAGATACAGTTTAGTGAGGCTGAATCATTTGTCCTATTTACTTAGTCCTCCAAATTGGTTGGCCTTGAGAACAGAGAATAACTCTTCCCTAGGAGGCCTGTGCTATCCCTTGGTTCTTCTGGGACAGTGGTCTAGGCCAACAGAAGACAAGGAGGGAGGCTGTGCCCACACAACTCCTTGTTTTTTTCCCACCCCCCATTCATGTACCTGGCCAGAAAAACCAGCCTGGCAAGCTGTATTGCTGATGCAACCCGAGAAAAGTTCAGTGGAACTTTTCTGCTGGGCTCAGCGTTCCCCTGGCTCTCTGAGCAGCAGCCTGTCCACCCTTAGCACTTCCTGTTGAGCATCAATTCCTTTGGCTTCTGCCCTTGGGGGGAAGTCCTCCTGGCCCCATCCCAATCCTGAGTTCATCCATCATCCATACCCACCATCACCAGGCAAGAAACCCAGCCATCAACAACATCTTTATCAATACTTCCTGGAGGCTCAGCAATGCAGGAGGGACAGGGAGAACAGGCACTCTTTATCCTCAGAAGCTCACAGCTTTTCTAAGGAAGGAATGACAAGATACTTAACAATGCCTAGCAGTGCCAGATGAGTGGAACAGGCAGTAAATGCTATAGGAACTCAGGAGAAGGAGCAAGAGATCATTGTGAGTGAGAGTGGGCAGGGAAAAATTCATAGAGGATATGAGATTCATAGAGCAGTAGGGTCTTCAAGGCTGGATATTAGATCTCTGGAGGAGGAGAAAGACATTTCAAGAAGGAATTTGGAGATGATAAAAGGTGAGAATGCACCATTTGTTTTCTGAGGATGGTGATGAAACCATCTATTCACTAGGATGGGAATGAGATGGGATGCTCCTCATAGACACTTTGAATCCCAGGACTTACTAGTCCCAGCCTCCAAATAACCAAGCCTGTTCAATTTATATGGAAAATAAGAATGAAGAGGTGCAGACTCAGGGTCTAATGGACTTTCCAAAGATAAAATGTATGAATTTTATTGTATGGGTTTTGTTGTACTTTTCTGGTTTGTTTTTTTTTTTTTAAAGCAATTGGGGTTAAGTAACTTGCTCAAGGTTACACGGCTAGTCATTATTTATGCGTGGGTGCTCATTTTCTGAGGCCGGATCTGATCTCGGGTCATCCCAACTCCGAGGCCTGCGCTCTTACTCACTGCGCCACCTAGCCGCCCCTTTAGGGCAATTGGGGTTAAAAGTAACTTGCCCAAGGTTACACGGCTAGGTTTTTGTTTGTGTGGTTTTTGTTTGTGTGGATTAAGTGTCGGAGGCTGGATCCGAACTCAGGTCCTTCTGACTCCAGGGCCGGCACTCTATTCACTGCGCCACCTAGCCGCCCCTCTGGTTTGTTTTAAGGCCTTTTTGGTTTCCATCTTGGTTCTTGCCTATGCCTCCCATGGAGAAGGGGTTCTTTTGCTAAGCCTTCACTCAGAGGTTATCTGAAAATATTTTCAGTTGAACATGCTTTAATGTGACTTTCTTCTAAAGCATAGTCCAGGGGTAGGGAACCTTCAAGGCCACACGTGGTCCTCTAGGTCCTCAAGTGCGGCCCTTCCACTGAAACTAAACTTCACAGAACAAATTCCCTTAATAAAAGCATTTGTTCTGTAAAACTTGGATTCAGTCAAAAGGCCACACCCAAGGACCTGGAAGGCCACATGGGACCTCAAGGTCCCAGGTTCTCTACCCCTGGCATAGTCGCTAGGCTCTAAGGTAAGAATATGCTTGGCCTACTGTGGTGGACATACCAGCTATACCCTTAGCACAGGCCTGCTTCGGCCTCCCTATTTCCATTCAGTGCTAACAAGCCTCTGTGAACTTTTCATCTTCTGACTGTCCCTCCAGGCACTGGAGTCATCTAGCTTTATTCAGAGAAGGGAACATCTGGGCCAGACAGGACGGGAGTTGTCCAGTCCCCACCCTTGTTCTTCAACTAAGGAACAATCCTCCAATTGCCCACATGCTAGATTCTGGTCCCATAGGTGGGTTACTCAGAGTAGAACAATGCCCCCGGCTCTGTGAATGCTGTTGCCACTGCTGCTACTGCCACTGCTGCTGCCTCTAAAGGCATCTGAGACCTATTGTCTACAAAGCACTTGGGAAGATTGCTTCATGGGGTGTTATGAAGCCATGCGCCTCTCCCCTGGGGAGGCTATGCAATTGTCTACACAGTAGGATGAACCAACATACCATGAAAAGATCCAAGGCCTGTGAGTCAGGAGACCTGAGTGCTAGTCCTGTCTCTGCCACTGAATTCAAGACCTTGGACAAATTAGTTCTCCCCTCTGGGCTTCAGTTTCCCTATCTGCTAAAATGTTAGGTAATTTCTAAAGTCTGCTCAAGGACTAATATTCTGGATAATATTATGAAAAGACATAGTCCCTCCTGCAACCTCCCCAACTGATATTGCAATTTCATTTTATACTTATTTTAGCAGATCTTTCTTTTCCTTACTGGGCTGAAAACTCTTTGAAAGCAGGAGCCTGTTTTGTTTATCTTGGTATCTTCTATGCCTAGCACAATTTTTGCAATAATAATATTTAGTGTTTATGTAGTACTTTAAGTGTTCACAAGTGCTTTACAAACATCTCAAATTATCCTCCCAACCACCTTGGGATACTATTATTATTACTCCCTTTTTACAGAGTGGGAAACTGAGGCAGAGGTGTTTTTTTTTAAGTGAGTTGACCAGAGTCACACAGCCATTGTCACACAGGGCCAGCAGCTCTATCCACTGTGTTTCCTAGCTGCCTCCCCAGAGAAGGTGATATATACTGGCTGTACCTCCCATACCTGGAATGCTCTCCCTTCTCACTCCTTGTTCCTGGCTTCCCTCAAAAGTTCAATCACATGGTACCTTCTGTAATAGGCAGAGGCAGCTAGGCCTGGAGTCAAGGAGACCTAAGTTCAAATTTAGCCTCAGTTACTAGTTGTGTGACCCTGGGCAAGTCACTTAACCTCTATCTGCCTCAGTTTCCTTGACTGTAAAATGGGGATGATAATAGCACCTCCCTCCCAGGGCTGTTGAGATAATAATTGTAAAGTGTTTCATCTAGGGCCTAGAACATAATCAGTGCTTTAAATGTTCTTTTTTTTCTTGGTCCCATCTCTAAACCCTCCATTTCCTTCCCTCTGAGATTACCTTCCATTTACCTTATATGTAGCTTGTATATACAGCTATTTGTATGTTTTCTGTTCATTGGAATGTAAGTTCCTTGTCTTTGCCTTTCTTTGTCTTCTTAGCACAATGCCTGGCACATTCTAAGTAGGCACTTAATAAATGCTTGCTTAGTGACTGACAATGTTTGTGAAATTGTATATTGAATATATATGTAGTGGAATTAAATATATACACACATATGTTACTAATTTTTTAAAAAAAGACATGGTCCAAGCAGTGTGCTGGTAAATGTTTAATAATCAGCTCTCCTAGGCCCCCCCCCCATATGTGTGTGTGTGTGTGTGTGTGTGTGTGTGTATCACATACACACACACACATACCCATGATGCACTTTTCTGTTTAATCTGCATTATTAAAATTTTCTCCATTACTTTCTTAAGACTAGACAATCAACAACACAATAAATCAAGCCCTAGTCTGTAGGGTCCAAGTTGGAGCTGGGCCCCCCGATGCTCGAACTTAAGTCTCCTGGCTCCAAGTAGAGCTCTCTCAGTTGTGCTACACTACCTCCAACAACTGTTTTTCATGAGTTGCAGTGTCCTCAGTTGGCCCATTGTATGACATATACTGACATCCCAGAATATTTTCTAATTTGACTTCCTCAGTCATTTCACTTGTGTCTGATTCTTTGTGACCCCATTTGGAGTTTTTATTAGCAAAGATAGTGGAATGGTTTGCCATTTCCTTCTCAATCTCATTTTACAGATGAGGAAACAGAAGCAAATAGGGTTAAGTGACTTGTCTTGGGTCACATAGCTAGTAAGTGTCTAAGGCTGGATTTGAACTCAGGAAGAGGAGTCTTCCTGACTGAAAACCTGGCACTCTATCCACTGCACCACTTGGCTGCCCAACATTCATGTGGGCTGGGGCTGTCAGGGAAAGATTTTGGAAGAGAGGTTGGTTTAAACTCATGCAGATTCCCCACTCCTGGGAGAGTCAGCAGAAGTTTTAGAGGAAGGGAAGTATATTGTAGGTGGAGGAGGGGGGACTGGATGATCAAGCAGGCAAGAATGGGCAGGAGAAGTGTAAGCATGTTGCTTTATATAACTTTATCTAGAGAATAGACTCCTTGCCTGGCTAACGTTCTGTCTTGTGGAAGTGCAGGCACTAGCATTATGATGGGTGTAAGCCAATATGGCCAGTGAGTGACGGCTTCTCGTCCCCATTTTCGGTGGCGAGAGGAGGACCTCAGCACATCCCTTGGTTCTTTGTCTGCAGAGGAGTCACCAAGAAGAGCTGGTGCCACAAATAGATCCACTCTCTTGGGTCATGGGCTCAGAGCCCAGTGTAAATGGGCACGATAATGAGAGCTGATGTTTCCATTGTGCTTTGCAGTTACAGAATTCTTCACCTAGATATGTCATCTCATCCTCACAGCTCTGTGAGGTAGATTGTGAGTGTATATTACCTTCATTTTGTAGGTGGAGAAACTGAGGTAAAAAGAATTCCAATGTCTTGGTCAAGGCAAATGTCTCACCATTAAGACTCCTAAATGGTAGAGCCAAGACTTATATCCAGATCTCTGGACCCCAAACTCATTCTAATTATGACATGGTAAATACAATCCTTTAGAGGCCTTTCAGAATGGTAGACATATGTTAACTTCTTACCTCTGACGCTTAACTGGCTTTGACCCTGCATCCATTTTTATTAACTGTGACTGTGGATAAATCACTTAATCTCTGACTCAGTCACCAACTCCCTGTGTCCCTGTGGCTCAGGCACCTCCCTAGAGCTCATGGATGGATTGTAATCTGCCCCAAGTAAAGGAAATTACCCTGATAGGACATTCCCTCTGATGAAATCATAGGTGTTTGAAGTCTTAGGCTTACAAAGCACTTTCAAGCCACAACAATCGTTTGTTTAGCTATCATTTAGCTAGCTCTCTAAGGTTTGCATATAAAAACACTTCATATACTCATTTTGATCCTTACAACCCTTTCAGGTAGGTGATGTTATTATTCCCACCCCCCCCTTTTTTTTTTGCTTTTTTTTGAAGGGCAATTGGGGTTAAGTGACTTGCCCAAGGTCAGTAAGTGTTAAGTGTCTGAGGTCAAATTTGAACTCAGGTCCTCCTGACTCCAGCTCTAGTGCTCTATTCACTTCGACACCTAGCCACCCCTATTATTCCCTTTTTAAAGATGAAGAAACTGAAGCACAGAGAAGATGTGACTTGTCCAGGGTCACACAGCTAATAAGTGGCAGAGATAGATTCGAACTCAGATCTCCTGATTCCAAGTTGAGCATTCTTTTAGTTATAATATACTACCTCCAAGAATTGTTTCTCAGGAAGTACTTGCAACGTGGGCAAGTACTTTTTTTTGGTCTTTATTAATTTATTTGTTTACTTTTAGTTCACAAGATTCAATTCCACAATTCCTTGAGTTTCAAATTTTCTCTACCTCCCACCCCTCACCCCTCCATGACAGCATACAATCAAGTATAGGATCTGCAAATACTTTCACATTAGACATTAGTCAGGTTATAAAGATGGATTGTATCAGATAGAATGAAAAATGGTAAAGAGGAAACAAAACCAAATAAGAAAAAGAAAAAGATCAGGTAGTTTGCTTCAATCTGGATTCAAACTCAGTTCTTTCTAGTTCTTTCTTTGGATGTAGACATCGCTCTCCATCATGCGTCTTTTGGGATTGACTTATATCACTGCATTGATGAGAAGAGTCTATCAAAGTTGGTCATCACACATATGTTGTGTCTGTGATTGTATATAAATTTCTCCTGGTTCTACTCTTCTCACTCAGCATCAGTTTGTATAAGCTTCTCCAGGTAAATATGAAAACCGTCTGCATCTCATTTCTTATAGCACAATAGTATTCCATTACATGCATATACCATAACTTGTTTAGCCATTCCCCAATTGATGGGCATCACCTTAATTTCCAATTCTTTGCCACCACAAAAAGAGCTGCTATAAATATTTTTGTACATATGGGTCTTCCTCCCACTTCTATGACCTCTTTGGGATACAACCCTAGAAGTGGTATTGCTGGGTCAAAGGATATGAAGTTACTTATAGCCCTTTGGGCATAATTCCAGATTGCTCTCCAGAAAGATTGAACAGTTCACAACTACACCAGATGAGCAAGTACTTCTTAGCTGCGTAGGTGGTGCAGTGGCTTAGAGCTATAGGTTTTGAAGTCAGGAGGACTTGAGTTTGAACCCGACCTCAGATACTTTCTAGCTGTGTGACCCTGGGCAAGTCACTTAACCCTGTTTGCTCCAGTTTCTTATCTGTAAAATGAGCTGGAGAAGGAAATTGCAAATAACTCCAGTATTTCTACCAAGAAAACTTGAAATGTGGTCCTGGAGAGTTGGACACTACTGAAATGACTCTATAACAACTTGTAACATACCCTAAGTTGGCCCACTTAATGACAGGTGCTGGTAGCCTGGAATATTTTCCAATTTGACCTTCTCTTAGAGCACAGGTATAATTGTCCCGAAAAAAATCTCTTTGTATATTTGGAACTAATTCTGAGTTTGTGGTTCCTGACATGAAATAAACCTGAAATCCACCTTTGCTTGGCAAGCCCTTTCTGTGTCATGCAAATGTAAAGAAGGTGTTAAAATTGCTGAGTGAAGTAATTAAAATAAGCAAGATATGTAAGAGAATAAACTATTTTCAAATACCTCAAACCATTTAGAAGCCCCTATTTATATACAAGCAATTATATGCCATTAAAAACTGTATTTGCCATTAAAAACATATATAATATACATTAGACAATGTTTCCTGAAGTGAATTAAAGCAGACCCTTTATATTAGACAACACTGTTTTTTGGGAATGGGGGCTTAAGTGACTTGCCCAAGGTCACACAGCTAGTAAGTGTTTCAAATGTCTGAGGCCGAATTTGAACTCTGGTTCACCTGACTCCAGGGCTGGTGCTCTTTTCACTGTGCCTCCTAACTGCCCCTAGACAACATTTTTTAACCAAGATCTAGTTACTTTGTTACATAAACATAACAAAACTATATAACTCTAGAACCCAGAAAGTTTCTAGGCTATCTTCTCTTCAAGAATACAGATTCTCTGCCAGTCCTTGCTCTCCACCCTCAACCACCCCCTTCAGGGTACACTCTTAGTTTATCTTATTATTGTGGCATTTTTCTTTTATAAAATTAAAAAAATTGATATTTCTCAATTACATATAAATTTTTTAAATATTCATTTTTAAGACCTTTGAGTTCCAAATTCTCTCCCTTCCTCCTTCTCCTCTCTGACTCCTTGAGATGGCAAGCAATATGATATCAATGACACACATCATGGTATCTTTCCAACAACATGTTAGGTTTTAGACAGAACATGGCAGTCAGCACTGTCTTTGACACATTGCCATCCCAGAGCCAAAATATGTGTAAGGCTCAGTCCTGAGTTAGAGAAAAAGGGGATTCTCTCCTGGCAGCCAAGCAGGGGTCAGAAGTCCCAAGACAGGCATTTCAAGTCATCCAGTCTATCTTTCCAGACATTTCATATTACTTTACACACTCTATGTCATAGCCAAAGTGTCCTTCTAACTATTCCCTTAACTCGGAATTTTGTCTCCCAACACCTTCCCTTTGCCAAGGCTGTTCCTGGTGCCTGGAATCCATTTTCTCCTTATTTTGTCTTCTTTCATGATTTAACTCAGGTGTTCTCTCCCACACAAAACCTGATCTCCCCCATTTGTTAGTGCTCTCCCTTCTTCATTTTAATTATCTTTTATCAGGGATTCTTAGCCTTTTTTCTGTAATGAACCCCTCCTCAGAATTTTTTTTTCTTTTTGGAGGAGGGAAGGCAGAGCAATTGGGATTAAGTGACTTGCCCAAGATCACATGGCTAGTAAGTGTTTAGTGTCTGAGGCCACATTTGAACTCAGGTTCTCCTGATTCCAGGACCAGTGCTCTATTCACTGTGCCACCTAGCTGCCCCCAGTTTATTTTTTTTTAAATGCATGAAATAAAATACATAGTATTATGAAGGGAAACAAAGCCACTTGGTGAAGTTATGAGGGGCTCAAGGTGGGAAAAGCTTCACAGAAGCTTCATAGTCAATTAAGAGAACAAGGTTGACAAAGTCTCTAGAAAGCTTTGTTATTCAGTTGTGGTTGACAATTTGTGACCCTATTTGGGGTTTTCTTGGCAAAGATACTGGAGTGGTTTGTCATTTCCTTCTGCAGCTCATTTTACAGATAAAGAAACTGAAGTAAGCAGGGTTAAGCGACTTACCCAGGATCACATCTCTAGTAAATATCTGAGGTCAGATTTGAGCCCATGTCTTCCTGACTCCAGAGCTGACATTCTATCCACTGTACCACCTAGCTGTTAGGAAGCTGGGGCCACTGCTACTTTTTTTCTCAAAAATGTCAAAGAATTGCGGTGTACTTGTGGACCACTAAGAAAATGTTGCACTGCTCTTTAGAGCCAGTCCCCACTCTTGTACCAGTTCCTGGGAGATAGGTTATTGTGTTCAAAAAGCAATGAAGCAGGAGGCACAGAATCTTGGTTCAAATCCTGGATCGACTATTTATTATTACTTGGATGATCTTGGTTAATCATTTAGCCTCTTTAGGCCTCAGTTTCCTTAACTGTAAAATGAAAGGATTGGATTAGATCAAAGGTATCAAACACACATTGAGCACCTACAATGTGCTAGACTCCTGGGATACAAAAACAAAACCATCCTTTCCCACAAGGAAATTATATTCTATGTAATGGAATATTATTGTTCCACAAGAAATGATGAGCAGGCAGATTTCAGAAAAACCTGGAAAGATTTACATGAACTGATGCTGAGTGAAGTGAACAGAACCAGGAAAACATCGTACACAGTAACAGCCACGTTGTTCAATGACCAACTTCTATAGACTTTCTCTTCTCAGTAATGCAATGATCTAAGACAATTCCAAAATACTAAAAATGCAAAATGCTGTCCACATCCACAGAAAGAGCCATGGAGTCTGAATGCAGATTGAAGCATACTATTTTCTCTTTATTTTCTTTCTTGTGATTTTTCCCTTTGCTTCTGATTCTTCTTTACAACATGACTAATGTGGAAATATGTTTAATATGATTGTACATGTATAGAATATGTCAGATTATGTGTTGTCTTGGGGAGGGGGGAGCAGAGGGATAGGAAGAAAATTTAGAACTCAAAATCTTATAAAAGAGAATGTTGAAAACTTAAATAAACAAACAAAAAAGGAAATTATATTCTAATGGGCTTTTGGAGACTGCTTTCCATGACCCTGGCTACCCAGCCTAAGACATCATTCTTTTCCTTCCTCAGCTATGGTGACCAGGTTCAGCACTTCAAGGTACTTCGGGAGAATATGGGGAAGTACTTCCTTTGGGAGGAGAAATTCAATTCACTCAATGAATTGGTGGACTTCTACCGCACAACTACCATCGCCAAGAAGAAGCAAATCTTCCTGAGGGATGAGGACCCAACACACAAGGTATCAAGAGGCCCCATCAGAAGCATGGGTTCCAGTCCTGGGTTAGATTAGTAGGCCAAATGTGGGACTGCAGTCAAGGATGCTATGTTATTGAAGGCCAGGGTGGAATGAGGACACAGAGGCAGGAATTAAAAATTAGGCAGATTCCCAGTTAGGGACCAAGAGGTCCAGCGCTGAGCACAATGCCTAGCATGTTGTAAGGTTTCAAATAATGCTTGCTGACTGACTAAATGTCTGGTCACAGTGACAGGAGAAGAGTTTGGGTAAATATCAGGAGCAACTTGAAACATTAAGAGGGTGGGGCATCCCTAGCCCCATCCTTCCAGTCCCTTCTCTCCTAGTTAGTGACTCTCCCTGATGAGTTCAGACACTAGACAAGGGTGTGGAACCCAGGGGAGGAGAAGGCTTTTGCAGACAGTAGTCCCAGAAGCCACTGGAAACCATGAGGAGGTGTGGACTGGAGAACGAGAGGGGGAGAAGGGTGGGGATAGACTAAGGATTAAAGGAATAAATGGCTTCTAAGAATCTCATACCTCCTGTCTACCTCTGAAGAACTAGCTATAGGAGATGTTATAGACGTAGTGTCTCTTCAATTCCCACCCCTACAACCAGGAAGATTTTCCCAGATGATCGAGTATTGATTCTAACTAAAGGATTTGCCCAAGAGAAGAATGGCAGCATCTAAAAGGGGGATTTTGTGAAACATGGCCACCCTTAGCTAGGAGTGCCTGCTCCAGGGATATGTGGGAGGCAAAGGATTTTGAAGGCAGGGCAGGAAACATATTGGGAGAGTCTGAGAATTGAGAGTAAAGGGCCAGGAATAGAAATGGATTGGATATAGAAAATTACCTAAAAGGCATTAAGAAGAAACAGTAGGGTCAGGGGGTCAAGGGTACCACAGGTCAGAGCAAGGTGGGAACCAAGAGCAAAACAAGTCAAAGTAAGTCACTAGATTTCAAAGACAAATAAATAACCAGCATCCAGGAAATCTATAGAGACCAGAGAATCAGGCAAACCACAACATCTAGAATCTAGGCAAGCCACTGGAGCTGCAGAGAGACACCCTCATAACAAAGGGACCTGAATGTCTCCTGGTTACCTCTCTCATAAGAGCCAATCCCCAGGGGATGGACATCCCAGAGCAGGAGTTTTTGACTTTTTTTTTTTGGTGACTTGGACTCTTCGGTAGTCTGATGAAACCTACAGGCCTCTTCTCATAATAATGTTAAGTGCATTAAATAAAATACATATTGTTTTTAAATGCATAAAATAAATACAGGGGATCACAAAGGAAGCCAATTAACATTGAAATAGTTATCAAAATATCAAAAACAAAAAAATTAGTTAATGAACCCCCAGGTTAGAAACTCCTCTCCTGGAGCCTGTAGGTAAGAGAAGATGAGCCATACTGGGAAACTGGTCAGGAGCAGGACAGAAAGAACAAAAGTCCCCTTTCTAGACTCTTTCATTTCATCTCTCTCAAAATGCTGAAAACTCCCTCTGGGAGAGGGGTTCTTAACCTGGAGTACACAAACCTTTTGGCTTTTTTTTAAAAAATTGAAAACTATTGCAATTTTTCCCATGTATTTTATTTTATGCATTTAAAAACTTCCAAGAAGAAGTCCATTGGCTCCACCATATTGCCAAAGGTTCTGCAAGCACGACACAGACAAGGTTTCTCTGTTTTGGAAACTGCCTACCAACAAGAGAAAGCAGCTATTTGCCTGGGTAGATGAAGGCTACTGACCAGCAGCCTTGCAGAGTCAGGTGCAGCTGAAGCATCTTTAGAAGATTAAGGGTAACAAGGAGAGCCACAAATAAAGAAAGCAGCAAAAGGCTCACCCAGTGACTTGTCTGGCCTCATGGTAATTTGGTGGTTATGTTAGGCCCTCTAGGCAGAGGTTGGCCAACTCTTAATCCACATTCCAATCCTGCCTGGGCTACAGCATTCGAAGTCCATGACGGAGGGAAGGACAGGACAGGGCAGGAAAGGATGAGAGAATCCCTGCTCCTCAGGCAGCTATTGTTTCCTGCTTGGGTGGAGTGCTGGGATTGTCAAAAGAAAAGGGCAGCAGCCACCCCCAATTGTAGTTGACTTGTGTAAGTTGTTATTCTTCACAATAACATAAATGACCACTTTTGGACTCTTTCATTAGAAGAAATCTCAACATTCTTTTTTTTTTTGCTTTTTGGAGGACAATTAGGGTTAAGTGACTTGCCCAAGGTCACATGGCTAGTTTTTGTGCTAAGTATCTGAGGCTGGATCTGAACCCAGGTCCTCCTGACTGCAAGACCGGTGCTCTATTCACTGAGCCACCTAGCTGCCTCCTCAACATTCTTTATACCCCTCCCTTAATTAAGGCTAATGACACCTATAAAGGTGAAACTTTTAAGCTACAGGAGATTTTTGAATGGTGGGGTAGGGGGAAGAAGTATATTCAGACCCTGAGATGTCAAGATTACAAAAAGGATCAGGGCAGTTTTGTAACTAGAACCACAGATAGATTTCAAGAAATCTTTAAATTTGGATGGAGAAAAAAAAATCACATTTCTAACTGAAATTTTGTGTTTCCTTCAATTATAAACTGAAAAACCCCCAACACATAATATCCTGGAGAGTCTATTGGTTTTACCAAAATGCCAAGGGAGCCCATGTAACAAAAAAGGCTAAAAACCCCTGGTTTCAATAGTCAAAATCCATAATGCCATGGGCCTTCAGGGCTCTCTGCTAAGAGTCTGATTGAACCAGAGAATCTGAGAAATGCTAAAATAAGGCCTTCAAAATGTACTGGGGTGATTTGGTCTTAGACATAGTTTAATAAGTAGCCTGGAGACCCTTCATCATATCCTTCTCTTTCAACTCCACCTAGGTTCATAGTTCTGTTGGGGTAGTTGTCTATTCAAATTCTCCAGCTCTTAGCCCCTACCTATGTAGTTTTTTAAAAATACCAAACCACGCCAGATGACACATAAATTCAAAGCAAGAAGTGCTTAATGAAATAGAATGGCAAGGTAATAATAGGGAGCTGAACAAGGTATTAAATATTTTCTGCGCCCATTCCCAAATGATTGCCACCAGTCTATTTGTGGAAAGATGCTAGGGAAACACCCTAGAAGCTGTCTAGGGAGCATCAGCATCCTACAAATCAACCAGACAGCACTGTGGAATCTGATATCTTCACTTGGCTCTGCAACAACATGGGGTAGGCTGGCCTGTCCCAGTGGGCTCTGCTACCTGTACTAGTCCGAACACTATCTAGATAGTTCCTATTTTCCCTTCTCTCTTTTCTCATCAGCCTCCCCAGCTTTTAAAAACTACACTTAAAATGCTGAAAGCACACCTAACCATCTTATGGAGCCCCCGAAGGGGCTTCTGACAGATGGATAATGGAGGATTTCCTCCAGTGAGCAAGACATTTCCCCAGGTACTGTGGGTGGACTGGTCCTCAAGTGGACATTCTCCCCAATCCACATAAAGCAATTGAATCTTAGGAACCTTAATGGGATTTTAGACAACTAGATGGTTCAGCAAATAGAGCTCTGGGCCTGGAGTCAGGAAGACCTGAGTTCAAATCTGATCTCAAACACTTACTAGCTGTTCAGTCCTGCTCAAGTCACTTAAACTTCTGTCTGCCTCAGTTTTCCTCTATTTGAAATGGGAATAATAATAGCACCTATCTCCAGGATTGTTGTGAGGATCAGATGGGATAATGGCAAATCACATAGTACTGTGAAACACATAGTAGGTGCTTGGTAAGTGCTTATATCTTCCATCGTAAGAAGGGTTTGCAAATATGTGTGCTAAAGGATGGTGGGGAGGGAGGAGTCCGAAACCCAGCCCTTCTATAGTCTCAGAAGTCATCAGCTCTGGAATTACCTGCTAACAGGTTCCATTCTGGGAAGAATTAATAGCCCCTCCCTCAGAAACATTGGTCACCTGATTCATTCCCTGGATATATCTGTGGCTTGGCCTCTAGCCACCAAGAGTCTTTGTACTGACCCCCTACTGCCTACCCCTTCCCATCTCTTTTTTTTTTTTAATTAAACAAATGCTTTATTAACTTCTGGTTTACATCATTCATTTCCACCAGATTATGAGTTACATTTCCCCCCTATTTTTTCCCTACCCACCACCCCAGAATAGCAGTCCCACCAGATATCCCCTCAACCAATCTGCTCTCTCCCATATCTTCTCCCATACCCCCTTCGACTTTGCCATTAGGGCAAGGTGAATCTCTGAGCCCCACTGCCTGGACATCTTATGAAAAATTTAATTTTAAAACTTCGATTTTCAGATCCATTCCCTTTCTCCCCTGTCACCCACTCCCTCTGAGAAGATAAGCAATTCAGTATGTGTTGTACATGTATATCTATGCAAAACATTACCATAGTAGATATATTGTAAAAGACTGCTTATATTTCCCTCCCACCTGTCTCACCTCCCACCTGGTCCATTCCCTACTTTGATCTTGTCCCTCTTTGATAGTGGGTACTTCTAACCTCCCCTCTCCCCAGAATGCCCTCCCCTCCATCATCCCCCTGCCATCCCCCTTTCCCCTACTCAGGAGAGTGAGTGAGGGTAAGATATTCCATTTAGTATGTATGTGATTCTCTCCTTGAGCCAACTTCAATGAGAATATGCTTTTGCCTTTTTGCCTTCCTGTTCTTCCCCTCCCTGCAACTACTTCCCCTTGCCTCTTCTACATGAGATAGTTTACCCTACCCTGTCTCTCTCCATCTCCTCTTGCCACTTTCATCTCTCACCTCTTGACTTCACCCCTTAAGAATCATCCCTTCCTTGGGGTGGCTAGGTGGCGCAGTGAGCAGAGAGCCAGCCCTGGAGCCAGAAGGACCCGAGCTCGGATCCGGCCCCAGACACCCAACACACAAACAAAAACCCAGCCTCGTGAACCTGGGCAAGTCACCCAACCCCAATTGCCCTCCAAAAATAAAATAATCATCCCTTCCCATCAAATTCAACCTGTAACCTCTATCCAGGTATATCTGTGAACATATGCCATGTACCCTTCTTCAATTATTTTCATAATGAGAAAGGTTTCATCAAACACAGTTATTGTTTTTCCATGTAGGACTGTAAATAGTCCAACTTTGATCAGTTCCTTTTGATTTCTTTTCCTTGATTACCTTCTCAAACATCTCTTGCTTCTTGTGTCTGAATGTCAAATTTTCCATTCAACTCTGATTTTTTCATCAAGAATGCTTGAAAGTCCTCTATTCCACTGAATGACCATATTTTCCCCTGAAACAAGATACTCAGTTTTGCTGGGTAGGTGACCCTTGGGTTCATTCCCAGCTCTTTTGCCCTCTGGAATATCATATTCCATGCCCTTCTATCCCTCAGTGTAGAAGCTGCCAGGTCCTGGGCTATTCTGATTGTGTTTCCACAATATTGAAATTGTTTCTTCCTGGCTGCTTGTAGTATTTTCTCCTTGATCTGGGGATTCTGGAACCTGGCTATAATATTCCTGGGAGTTTTCTTTTGGGGATCTTTTACAGGAGGTGATCTGTGGATTCTTTCAACCTCTATTTTGCCCTCTGGATCTAAAACATCAGGGCAATTTTCCTTGAGAATTTCTTTAAGGATGATTTCTAGGTTCTTTCCTTGATCATGGCTTTCAGGTAGTCCAATAATTTTTAAATTGTCTCTCCCTGATCTATTTTCCAGGTCAGTGGTTTTTCCCATGAGATATTTCACATTGCCTTCTACTCTTTCATTTGTTTGGATCTGCTTAACAGCATCTTGATTTCTCATAAAGTCATTAGCTTCCATTTGCTCCAGCCTAACTCTGAAGGAATGAATCTCCTCAGTGAACTTTTGAGATTCTTTTTCCATCTGGCAAATTCGACTTTTTAAGGCATTCTTCTCCTCATTGCCTTTCTGAGCCTCTTTTGCCATTTGAGTTAGTCTACTTTTTAAGGTGTTATTTTCCTCAGTCAGGCTGTTGACTGTCATTTCATACTTTTCTTGCATCTTTTTCATTTCTCTTCCCAAATTTTCCCCCACTTCTCTTATCTGCTTCTTAAGGTCCTCTATGGCCTGTAGCCAGCTTGTATTTTCATTTGAGGCCTTTGGTACAGGAGTTCTGACCTCACAGTCCTCCTCCATGCTTTGAGCCTCTTTGCCCCTAAAATAGGAGTCCAATGTTGAACTTTTCTGTTTATTTTGTTTCGTCTGCCTAGACATATTACCACTTAATTACTTGATTTTTGGGCTTGTTGCCACAGTAGGACTCTGCCACCAGACAGGGGAGCTTCCGCCCAAATGTGGGGTCTTCACAACTTCCACCAGTTGGGTGGCCTCTGTAAAGCCTTCACCCACTCTGGCAAGTTGGATACCCACCCCAAACTTCCCCCCCAGACCACAATCCAGATCCAGGCAGTTTAAAGCAAGAGGGATTAACCCCAGATTGATTGCTGGATCTTCCTACAGTTCGAAGACCAGGAGCTAGAGCCACTACTGACGCTGCAAAATGGCTTCTGTGTAGCTGTTTTTTCAGCAGCTTTTTGCCCCCAGGGGAGGAAGCCACGTGTTCCCCAAATACTGGTCCCAAAGTCCATAGGGCACTAACCTCTCACTTTGTCCTAGGCATATCTGTGCTGATAATTCTGGAATCGCCACAATTGCTGGTGTTCTGGGGTTCCACCAGCTGGCTGAACGCCCGGCCGCCCTGGGGCTAAAACCGCGGACCTGGGCTCGGCTCTGCGGGCTGTGCTGTCGGTTCCCAGTGCGCTGTGCTGTCTGCTCTCAGAGCGCTGTGCTGGCCGCTCCCTGCAGGGCTGCTGGGCTGACCTCAGCAGGAGGTTAGCTTCTCTGTGCCGTTCTGTGGGTGCTGTGGCTCCAGAAGTTGTTCGGAGCTCCCTTTCACATTGTTTGAAATTTGTGTGGGGCAGAGCACATTGGAAATCTCCCATCTCTTTCCATCCATCCAAATATACTGTCCTGACTGGGAGAGGTCCTATTCCACAGCCCTTTTTATTCCTTTCCTCTAAGTAGAAGAACACTGACATAGGGGCCTTCTGATATTTAAGCTCTCTTTTGTCACCTGACCCAGTGGTAACTGTAATAAGAGTCCTTTCATTAAAGGAGGGGTGGCTGTCCCTTGGCTGGACAGAGAAGGGAGAGATTGTCTCAACTGCTTAATTGATCACTGACTCTGCCTATACCTATCACCAAACTTAATGAACCTCTGTTCTCCTCCTTCTGCTCCATTTCTTTAGGATAAACCCTATTGATTCATGTCACCATTTTCTTTATCTGGGCCAAGAACTATGGGTTCAGGAATCCTACCATCCACTCCTACTCCCACCTTTGTTTTCTTAAAAACCTCCCCCCCCATTAGCATCTTCCTGGTCCTAATAATGAGAATATATTATAGTGGAGAGAGAATTTAATTGGCCATTAATTGGCTGTGTTGCCTTCTCTCTGGGTCTCAGTTTCTTCATCTATAATGTGAAAGGGTTAGATTATGAGGGCCTTCCCTAGGCCTGATATCCTGTAACTAGACCTTTGAAATTTCTCTTTAATTCAACCATCTGTTAGACATAGACACAGTTCTGTCTCCAATGCCCCACCACTAAAAGTCAGCTGCACTAAATAGTAATCTAGAGTGCAGGCTGGACTGGTCCATAGGATAGATGGCTGTTGAAATCATGCTGTCTCAAGATACTGGAGTGGTTTTGTTTAACTGGGTGACTTGCCCAGAGTCACACAACTAGTATCTGAGGCTGGACTTGAACTCAGGAAGATGAGTCTTCCTGACTCCAGGCCCAGCACTCTATCCACTGTGCCACTTAGCTGCGCTATACTAGCTCATACAAGCTCCCATGGTTCCATTTTCAGTGTGAGCAGTTACACTTGAAAAATCAACAAATAGCTACAAATCAGGCCTCCATTTATTGTCTTGTTGATTGTCTCAACTTAAGAAAATGATGGAGAAAATGTTAATGCAAATTAAAATTAAAATTAAAATCCTATGTACAAAAGAAAGGAAAGAAGGAAGAAAGAATGAAAGAAAGGAAGAAAAAGAAAGAAAGGGAACGAAGGAAGGAAGGAAGGAAGGAATGAAGGAAGGAAGGAACAAAGGAAGGAAGGAAGAAGTCACCCTGCCTCATGAGGGCACCTGCTCTAGTCATTGGCCTATTCCTGAGGATATGATAGCCATAAGAATAGTAGATAACTTAATAAATGCTAAATAAATGAATTGGGTAACAAATTGACTAAAGACCAATAATACTGAGTTGCTGAGACCTCCAGGAGGAAAGAGTCCCAGAAATCCTACTCTGTGCTTGAACTACTTTTAGGTGATTAAGATTTCATTAGGCCACTGCCAAGTCAAACAGATTGAGGTCTATTGAGCCCCTACCCCAAGCCCAACCTTCTCGGCTCTGCACCTCCCTTTATCCCAGAAACTCAGAGAGGCAGAGGTGGGATACAGAGGTGATGGGGAGAGCAGCTAAAACCCTAGCCCCTATACAGACCTCTGATGGGGAGAATAGGAAGACAATACTCTGTCCAAGGGAACAGGGAGTTTTTTCTTGGGAGAGAGTCTATCCCACCTTTATACTTCAGAGTCTGGCCTGAGCCAGCCTATCCCTCTGGAAAAATGTTGATGACCATTTTAGCTTCTCTGTGAAAAAGTAGAGTGGGGAGTGTCCTTGATTCTCTCCAAAGAGAACAGGTTAATTACACCTTCCCTGGGTGGGGTCACCCCCTTGAGTTGATCCTATCACTGCAATTAACCAAGTCCCATAGTCTGGACTCTGGAAGATTAGGTTTCCTTCTGATTGGTCAGATAGGTTACCATCCATCTTTGCTACAAGGTTATATGAGCCTGGCCTGAGTCTTCTGGTGACTCTGGTGGCTCCTAAGAAATGCCATGTCCAGAGCAAGGATGGGGAGGATGGGGGCTAGAGAGCAGGGACTCTTGATCCTCCTAAGGATACTAGACTCTGGATGGGTGACTGAAGATGGTAGTTAGGGAATAGGAAGAGATAGAAAGCAAGAGACTAAGAGATTAAGTTTCTGCTTTGGGTGAATGGTGAGCTATAGGCCCCATCCATTTAAAAAAAAAATCCCTATTCTAAGTGTTCTCCACAAAGGCCTGAGATGACCTAGAGCTCTGTCTGGTTGGGATATGGTGTTGGTTCACATAGGACCTGGTGGGACACTGAATCCGCAGACCCTGAACATTCAGCTTTAGGAGCCACAAGAACAATTTTAGCTTTGGCTCCAAGGACCAGACAGAGGTATTCAGCAGACAAATGTGAAGGGGTTGTCCAGCCCAGGGGTAGATGATTCAGACTGTAATCCCAGCAGGGGTGTTGCCTGAGCCTCAGAGATTTTTCTGATAACTGAGAATGGGAAGAGACAGTATTCCAATGGCTCCCTAGGGGAACCACTACCTTGATTGATAAAACCAAGAGACCCAGATCCTTCAGGAAATGTCCTGGGCTAGGGTCACTCTCAAGAGCTTTAGATGAGGCTGAGGGCCAAGGAGAAATCAGATTTGAGAGAGTTCCAGGCAGAAAGGGAATTTAAACTGGGGAGGAATTGGCATTGACATCAGACTGAAGGAACCAGGACATATTTCCTAAGCTGGATAGAGCTGTGTACTCTTTGACTTTGCTGACATAGAGAATTTGTATCCTGCAATTCTCCCACCAGAGCAAAATGCCCTTGAACCTCCTTCCTGAGTGTGGGGCTCACATCTTAGAGAGGATTCAGAAGAGGGTAAGGGCTATAGAAGAGAGGCTATGGCCCCAGAAGGAGACCTCCCTCCCTGACCCATTCTTTGAATATTGGCAGCAGAAGTGGTCAAGGGAAACTTAGTGCCCACATGGGAATAGGGGGTCCAACCCCCCAACCCAGAATTCTTTGCCTCCCAAGAGGAGAGAGAAAGCACCCAGAAGAAGTTTCAAAGTCAGCTGGATGTTGGCCCCTTTTTTTTCTAATCCCTTCTCTTTCTCCTTCTAGCCACTCAGAGCCAAGTTCGCCAAGGCCCAGTTTGACTTCACTGCCCAGAACTCCTCACAGCTCAGCTTCTATCAGGGTGACATCATTGAAGTGCTGGAACATTCTGACCCCAACTGGTGGAGAGGCCAGCTCAGTGGCCGAGTGGGCTTCTTCCCTCGGAACTACGTCCATCCTTTCCACATGTGAATTGTTACTGGGTCCTCTCCTTTCTCCATCTCTCAGAGTTGCTTTGAATGACCCCAAGACTTTTTTGGATGAGCAAGCACCCACAATGGGGAGGAGTCAGTGGGTTCCCTACTGTTCTGATATCAAGAGTACAGAGCAGGTGTTCCTGCTGTATCCTGAGGGGCATGAATCAGGTTGGACCTAGAGAGGGGATTTTCTGGAGCAATTCAATACAACAAACATTGATTAAATACTTATTATGTGCAAAGCACTGTAGTTACAAAGACAAAAATAGTTCTTTCTCTCAAAGAACTTAAATTCTATTAGAAGGATGAAATCTATACTGGGATGTCATGTTAAATCAAGAAACATTTATTACGTGCCCACTATATACCAGGCACTGTGCTAAGTGCTGGGTATTAAAAAAAGGCAAAAAACAATCCCTGATCTCAGGTAGCCCATTGTCTTAACTGGAGGATAGAACATGCAAACAACTATATACAAACAAGACATATATATGATAAAATGGGGCTAGTCTCAGAGCAAAGGCAGTGAGGGGGATGGGGAAGGTCTTCTTGTAGAAGGTGGTTCCTTTCAGCTAGGAAGGGGAGAGGTGGAGAGAAACCCAGCCAATACAAAATTTATATAAAGTAATTTGGAAAGGCAGAGTGCTAATAGCCATAGGTACACACAAAGTGTGGGCCAGGTGTGGTGGCACACCTGTTGGGGAGCATTTCCATTGAATAATTTCTTGAGAAATAACAGATTTTTACTCTGTGAAGCAGTACTACTTTTATTACTTGTATGTATGATAGATAAGGAATTTGTCTCAACTCCTATATAAATGGGCTTCCAAGTGCAAAGATGCTTAGACAAGGTCCTGCTCATAATATGTCTATATATGTGAAAAATATGCCCATGAGTAATAGGGGTCCCACATGTGAGAGGGAGCATCAGATAAAATAATAAAAATGCTAGTCCTAAGATAACAATAATATATACATGTGTATATATGTATGTATAAAATGCATAGAAATAAATGCACATGCATGTATACACATGTGAATATGTATATATGTATACATTTACATACATATTTAATCTCTTCAATGGTTTCTTTTACTAGGGGAAAGAGAAGTCATGATTACAAAGAGCCAATATGGCCTCATCAAAAAAACAACTAATCTCATTTCCTTTTTTGATAAGATTACTAACCTGGATAAAGTTCACCAGGATGTTAGCAAAGTTTCTGATAAAATATTTCATACCATTCTCAAGTAGGGGATGGATGAACACTTTTTGGGTGTGTCATAGTTGGGGTTCCTTTCATATTAAGGTTGGACTAGATGGCCACCCTTCTCACCTCCAAATTCTCTGATAATATGGGGGTAATTCTGATTTACACACTTATCCTCAGTGGGTTTCGAAGGGTCCCTCCAGTCCCTCTAACTTCACCTAAGCTCCCCTTGGAGGGTAAAAATGTCCCCAGCCTCTTCAAGGGCAAAACCTCTTCCTAAACCATACCTGAGGTATCAACATGAAATCACGCCAGTCAGGATTCAGTGGCTACCAGCATTTTCTTTCATATACCAAACAACTGAAATAGCATAGAAATTAAAAGGGTTATCACTGCTCTCTCTCCCTTTCTTCCCCTCTCTCCCTCTTCTTTTTCTCACTGGGCAGAAAGGAGATCAGGAAATGATTGTCCCAAAGTTTAGATTGAAATCTCTTTAGCAGCTGGAGAGAAGAAGCAAAGGCCTAGGTGTCTCTTTTCCTTACCTTCCCCCATCATTGCTCCCCTTGCAGTGCCATCTAACCAATATGTATATCAGTTCCCAGCAGTTTCCATGCCATCCCCTTAAATTCCTGCTCTCCAATATCCAAATAGCAACCTATCTGCCTGCTAAGTCCCAGGGCTACAAGGGGTATGGGGGAGGGTCCCCAAAGCAGGATATATCACTTCCCCCCTCAGTCCTTGTTCTTCTTGTGACTCAGCAAGATAGTTTCTCTTTGTGCCATCTTCCTTCTTGCTGTAGCTTCCTTTTTCTCCTCTTCATAAGCCCCTTCAAGATCAAAGTCACAGCTGACCCTGAAACTTGGAAATCTGGGTATACCACCTGTCCAGAAGATCAATCCCATCCCTGAAGTTTTTCTACCTGCTGGGTGTATAACCCAAGGTAGGTTACTTTAAAAAAGTCCTCAAGGCATCTTATTTGCATCTTGAAGGATGATAAGGATTCTGGGAGAGATAGATGAAGAGGGAGTGCATCCCAATAAAAACGAGCAGACAAATGTGATGATAAATTCAAACATTTATTGTCTGCTGTATGCAGAGCACTGTGCTAGGCATTGGAGAAAATACAAAGTTTAAATGAAAACATTTCTACCCTCACAGACTTTACAAGCTAGTTAATAGTTTTTTTTTTTTTTTTTTTTTTTTTAGTATTTATATATATATTTGAAACATTTAATGTTACGACCTCGAATTTCAGATCCATTTCCTTCCTCCCTTGTCACCCATTCCTTCTTGGGATATAAGTAATTCAGTATATGTTGTACATGTCTAGCTATGCAAAACATTATCATAGTAGATATATTGTTCAAGGCTGCTTATAATTCCCTCCCACTCATCCCACCCCCCACCTGGTCCATTCCCTACATGATCCTGTCCCTCTTCTATAGTGGGTACTTCCAACCTCCCCTCACCCCAAGGATGCCCTCCCATCCATCATCCCTCCTCTCATCCCCCTTCCCCCTATCCTGCTGCAGGTTGAGATATCCCATTTAGTATGTATGTCATTTTCTCCCTGAACCAAATTCAATGTGAATGTGGTTTTGCCTTTTTAGCCTTCCTTATTCTCCCCTCCTTTGCAACCACTTCCCCTTGCTTCTTCTACATGGGATAGTTTACCCTACCCTGTCTCTCCCCATCTCCTCTTTCCACTTTCCTCTCTCACCTCATAATTTCATCCCTTGAGTATTCTCCCTTCCCAACAAATTCAACCTATGCCCTCTATCCATATATAACTGTAACCATATACACACACATTCACATATGTATTCATATGACCACACCCCTTCTTCCATTATTTTCATAGTGAGAAAGATATCATCAGTCACAGATATTGCTTTTCCATATAGGAATGTAAATAGTTCAACTTTGATAAGTTCCTTTTGATTTCTTTTCCCTGATTACCTTCTCAGGCATCTCCTACTTCTTGCGTCTGGATGTCAAATTTTCTATTCAACTCTGGTTTTTTCCTCAAGAATGCTTGAAAGTCCTCTATTCCACTGAATGACCATATTTTCCCCTGAAACAAAATACTCAGTTTTGCTGGGTAGGTAACCCTTGGATTCATTCCCAGGTCTTTTGCCCTCTGGAATATCATATTCCATGCCCTTCGATCCCTCAGTGTAGAAGCTGCCAGGTCCTGGGCTATTCTGATTGTGTTTCCACAATATTGAAATTGTTTCTTCCTGGCTGCTTGTAGTATTTTCTCCTTGATCTGGGGATTCTGGAACCTGGCTATAATATTCCTGGGAGTTTTCTTTTTGGGATCTTTTTCAGGAGGTGATCTGTGGATTCTTTCAACCTCTATTTGCCCTCTGGATCTAAAACATCAGGGCAATTTTCCTTGAGAATTTCTTGAAGGGTGATTTCTAGGTTCTTTCTTTGATCATGGCTTTCAGGTAGTCCAATAATTTTTAAATTGTCTCTCCTGGATCTATTCTCCAGGTCAGTGGTTTTTCCCATGAGATATTTCACATTGCCTTCTAATCTTTCATTTGTTTGGATCTGCTTAACAGCATCTTGACTTCTCACAAAGTCACCAGCTTCCATTTGCTCCAGTCTAACTCTGAAGGAATGAATCTCCTCAGTGAACTCTTGAGATTCCTTTTCCATCTGGCAAATTCGACTTTTTAAGGCATTCTTCTCCTCAATGCCCTCTTGGGCCTCCTTAGCCATTTGAGTTAGTCCATTTTTCAAGGTGTTATTTTCTTCAGTCAGGCTGTTGACCCTCATTTCATACTTTTCCTGCATCCTTCTCATTTCTCTTTCCAATTTTTCCTCCACCTCTCTCACCTGATTTTCAAAGTCCTCCCTAAGGTCCTCCATGGCCTGCAACCCGCTCATGTTTTCCCCTGGGGCTTTTGGAGCAGGACTTCTGACCTCACAGTCCTTTTCCCGCTCTATGCCCCCAAAATAGGAGTCTAGGGTTGCATTTTTCTGTTTCCTTTGCCTTGGCATGTTGCCACTTAATTGCCTGACTTTTGGGCTTGTTGCCACACTATGGCTTTAAGGCCAGCTAGAGGAATTTTCGTCCCGGACGTGTGGGGGGCAACTTCCGTTTCTGGCAAGCTGTAAACCCACCCACAACTTCCACCCTAGATCACAATCCAGATCCAGGGAGGTTAAAGCAAGAGCGATTACCCCCCAAGACTGATCGCTGGATCTCCCCACAATTTGTAGGCTGGGAGCCGGAAATGCCTCTGAAAACTACACAGTGGCATGTCTCCTCAGCAGCTTCTAGCCCCCAGGGGAGGGAGCTGACGCATTCCCCAAATACAGGTCCCAAAGTCCATAGGACACTAACCTCTTACTTTGTCCTAGGCAAGTCTATGTTGATAATTCTGGCGTCTCCACAGTTCCTGGTGTTCTGGGGTTCCTCCAGCCGGCTGCTGGCCCTGCCGCCCTGGGGCTAAAACCTCGGCTCACGTGGACCTGGGCTCGGCTCGGTTCCTGCGCTCTGCGCGCTGCCGGCTCCCAGACCACTGCGCTGGTCCTTCCTGCAGGGTGCTGGGCTGTCCTCAGCGGGAGGTTAGCTTCTCTGTGTCGTTCTGTGGGTGCTGGGGCTCCAGAAGATTTTCAGAGTCCTTTTTTACATAGTTTGTGGAGAATCTCTAGTTAATAGTTTTTACACTGAGACGCCAACACATAACTATAACATACATTGGTGCAGAATAACTGTGTTACAGATTATGTGAGGCCTCACAGGGAAGGCTATTGCCAAATGGGAGGATCAGAAAAGGCTTTGAGGAGAGGGGTAGCTTTTGAGTTGAGCTTTAAAGGATGGGCCAGAATTCAGGAGGTGAAGACAAAGAAGAAAGATGTCTTCCACAAAGTCATAGAGGCATGACAGTGTGGTCCATGACTGGAAGATCAGAGAGGGGACTAACATGAGAAAAGTCTGGAAAGGTCTGGTGCCAGCTGCCTCTGGTCAAGGAACTGACCAGAAACAAAGAAGCTAAGAGAAGACCTGGTAGGGTGTAAGAGGAGTAGAGGAACTAAAGCCTATCTTTTTGTAACATCCTTTCCCCTACCACCAAAGATGCCAACTTGGAGAGGAAGTCGTAAAAAGAGTTTTTCTTTTGGTCAGAGCAATGGCCAAAATAGAAATGGGAAACCCAGGCTGCTTAGTAGGACTTACTGAAGCCCAGCCTTCTAGAGACATGGTAAGAATTCCTGAATACCAGCCAATTCCCTGGGCCAAGGATTGAGTATTTGTTTCCAAGGAGAGGACTGAACTGAGGGTCACAAACCTCATTTTCTATCAGAATAATCTTCCTTATTCATAAATCTGCCATGTGATCCCTTGGTTAAAAAAAATTGTGGCTTCTTCTTGCCTACCAAGCAAAATTCAAATTCTTCCTGAATGCTCATCATTCAAAGCTATGCCTAATATGGTAAGATCCTGCCTTTCCAGACTTTTCTCATATATATATATATATATATAATTTGGGTGTGTTGCCTCTTTCAAGTTTGGGGAAGGTGTCACTTCTGTCTTCTGCTGAAGATTCCACTACAGGATGCTGTGGTTAGTAAGCCTCTCCCCTCTGCTTTTCAGACTCAACTGTCTCCACAGAGGAGGGGAAGAGGAAGGTGAGGCTATAAGGACATGATCAAGCATCTGAAGGGCTATCATGAATAAGATATAACAGTTTTTTTTTGCAATTCTAGAAGACACAAGAGTCAATGGGTATAAGTTACAAGGAAGTAATTTCAGTTCAATGTAAGAAAAATCTTTCTAATATTCAGAGCTATTAACACAATGGAACAGTTTCTTTCAAGAAACAGTGAACTTCTAATCAATGGATATGTTTCAAACATAGCAAAAGCTATCCCCAGTAGATAAGTGGTCAAAGAATAAAAACAAAAAGTTTTCAAAAGAACTGCAAACTACATATGATCACATGAAAACATGCTCCACAAATCACTAATAGCAAGAGAAATGCAAATTAAAACAATTCTGGAGTTTCTTTCTATACTATGCAAATTGGCCAAGATGACAAAAAAAAAAGGCAATTGTCCATGTTAGAGGGGCTGTGGGAAAACAGGCATACTGACAGACATACTATTGGTAGAGCTATTAAGGTGGTCCAACCTTTCTAGAAGCCAGTTTGGAATTATGCAAGAAAAATGATTAAAGTGTTCAGATATTTTGACCCAATGATCCCACCAAGGGAGTCAAAGACAGGAACAAAGGTCCAATGTATATTACAATATTCTTCACAACATGCATTATGATAGCAAAGAACTGGAAAAAAGTGGGTATCCATAGATTAAATAATAATGGAAGAAACTATGTTATAAGAATATAAATGAATATTATTTCTCAGTGAGAAATGACATATATGAGGAATTAAGAGGAACATCAGAAGATTTGTATGAACTGATATAGAGCAAAATAAAGAGAACCAGGAGAACAATATATATAATGACCACAACAATGTAAAAAGGTGACTAGAATAAAATTGAACTGTAGTAATGGAAAAGCCAGTAAAGGTTCTAGAGAACAGATAATAAAGCCTCCTTTTTCCCTCCTGGTAGAGGGATGGAAAATTACTAGGACAGAATACTATAAACATTGTTAGGAAAAGTCACTGTTGCAGTGAATAGAGCACCAACCCTGGAGTCAGGAGGAGCTGAGTTCAAATCCGGCCTCAGACACTTAACATAAAAAAACTAGTCATGTGGCCTTGGGCAAGTCACTTAACCCCAATTGCCCTCCAAAAAGCACACAAAAAAAGTCACTGTTACTGGATGTTTTTGTTAAATTGTTTTTTCTTTGTCACGGAAGGATTTAGCTAGGGTGGTGCTTAAAATAACTGTGTTGTAAAGACATAAGGAATAAATAAAACATTTTTTTAAAATAAAGAGAAAACTCGATAATCACCTGCTACAACTGTTGCTGAGGGGACTGGTACTTTGCTTGTTATAGGGGGAATTAAGGCAGCCTTGGCTTTCTTTGGGTTCAGTGTGGCCTAGTGAGGTGCAAATGATCTATAGGTTTTCTTCTAACTCTGAAATTCTATTGTTGATATCAAAGCAACAGAAATCCACAATGGATCTGTCTCACTCTCTGGGACCAGGAGCTCTAACATGTCTTGTTGTCTTTTTATCTGGCTAGGTGTTTCCATGCTCCCATCCTCAGCAAAATGAGTTGGTCAGTATGAACTGGTTTGAGTCTCCTAATTCAACTAAATTCAATTTAACGAGAATTAATTATCAGACACTGTGCTATTGATGAAGATAGAAAAACAAAAACTGAACAGCTCATGCCCTTTTACTTGGGGTGGGGAGGGAGGTGTGGAGCAAAAATGGACAAGTAAATATAAAAAAATATAAATAAATTATTTTCTCTGTCCATATTTTGCAGCCACAATGAGGAATAGGAGAGTAAAGAAAGAGGGAGGACATCTCAAGGAATATTTCTTCTAGGATGGGACTTCAAAAGGCAGGAGGAAAACTTGAGAAGTCAGTAATAGGGAAGGGGAAAGATGGTGTGTATTACAGGAGATATAGGTACAGTGACTAGATTTTCCAAACCCAGGATTAGGGTACATGCTCTGACAAAAGATATTCCTTTTGCTCTGCTCTGCCTCATATTTTAAAAGTATCTTTAAATCAGGATTGTCCAGAAAAAGCAAGATGCACATTATTGGGGGAAGGTATAGTCAGTAAAATGACTAGACATTGTCTGAGCAAATGACAACAAATATTTATTAAGTGTTTACTATGTGCCAAGCACTGTGCTAAGCACTGGGAATATAAAAAGAGGAACCCTCCCCCAGTTCTTGGGGATTAAGGGATTTTAGGAATTAGGAATGAGGTCAATTTCTCTTGGTAAAGTAAGAAAGGACTGGCTCTGAAGTCAGGGGACCTGGGTTCAAATCATGCAACTTATGGATTCCATCTGTGTGACCTAAGGCAAACTGCTTACTTTTCCTGGGCCTCAGTTTCCTTATTTGTAAAACAAAGGGTTTGGACTACATGGCCTCAGAGAACCCCTTCAATTCTAAATCTGTGATCCTTTCCTCTCCTAAGGATTCAGAGAAGTTGATGGTTTTTTCTCAATTTCCTGGAGACCTATTGCTTCTCTGAAAGCATTCTTTGAAATACATTATTAATACTTATTATACCTGTATATTATATGATAAATATAACATAACATTTTATAATTTGTTTATAATTTATTATAATTAAGAACCATTAATTATATATTATTATTGTTATTATAGGCAAGCTAGATGGTACAGTAAGTAGAACCGTAGGCCTGGAGTCAGGAAGAACCTGAGTTCAAATCCGTCTTCAGACATTTCTTAGCTGTGTGACACTGGGCAAGTCATTTAACCTCTGTTTCCTTCAGTTTCTTCATTTGTAAAATAAGAATAATAATAGCACCTCCATCCAGGGTTATTGTGAGGATCAAATGAGATAATATTTGTAAAGTGCTTAGCATGGTCTGACACATAGTAAGTAGCATGATATAAATGTTAGCTATTATTATTATCTTGTTTTTATATCATCTGCATTTGCAAATATATGTCCTCCTGCCTACTGAACTATCCCTTGTAACAAAGATAAAAAAAAATGAGAGCCATGTGCCCCATTCTATACCTTCCCAGTCCCTCGCTCATGTCATCCAAGTGTGGAGGGAGCTCCATTTTCTCTCTTCTTCAGAGCCAAATTTGGTCACTATAATTATTCAACCTTTAGGTTGTGGTGGTTGTTTTTTTTCTCTCTTTTTTATTTTAAAATTTACATCATTCATTTCCACAAGATTTTGAGTTATAAATTTTCTCCCCATTTTGCCCCTACCCACCAAATCCCATTGAATGTCCCCTTCCCCAATCTGCCCTCTTCCATATCTTCCCCCATCCCCACTCCACCTTTCCAGTAGGGCACAGTGGATCTCTATGGCCTAGTGCCTGTATATTTTATTTCCCAGTTGCATGTAAAGTAATAGAAATAGTAGTGTATATATATTTAAACATTTGACTTTGAAACTTTGGATTCCAGATTTTTTCCCTTCCTCCCTTGTCACCCACCCTTACTGGGAAGATAAGCAATTCAATATAGGTTGTACTTGTGTAGCTAAATAAAACATTTCCATAGTGGATAATTGTAAAAGACTAGCTATATTTCCCTCCATCCTATTCCAAACCCCACTTGTTCTGTTTTCTACTTTGATCCTGTCCCTTTTCAAAAGTGGGTACTTTCAACTTCCCTCTCCCCTAACCTATCCTCCCTTCCATCATCCCCCCTCTCATCTCCTTCTCCCCTACTCTCCTGTAGGGTGAGATAATCTATTTAGTATGTATGTCATTCCCTTTCTAAGCCAGATTCAATGGGAATAAGGTTGATTCATTCCCTTTTGCCTTCCTGTTCTTCCCCTCCATTGTAACAGTTTTCCCTTGCCACTTCTATATGAGATAATTTACCCCATTCTCTCTTCCCATCTCCTCTCATTATATTCCTCTCTCCCCTCTTAATTTCACCTTTTACATATCATCCCTTCCTATTAAGTTGGTCCTGTGCTCTCTGTCTATGTATACCTGTACACATATATACGCACACTCAGATATGTATTCATTCACCCATATACCCTCATATATATACATTTCTATTCCCTTCAACTATTCTCATACTGAGAACAGTTTCATAAGTTACAATTATCATTTCTCCATGTAGGAATATAAATAGTTCAACTTTGATAAGTTCCTTATGATTTCTTTTCCTTGTTCACCTGTTCATGCTTCTCTTGCTTCTTATATCTGAATGTCAAATTTTCTATTCAACTCTGGTTTTTTTCATCAAGAATGCTTGAAAGTCCTCTATTCCACTGAATATTTTCCCCTGAAACATGATACTCAGTTTTGCTGGGTAGGTGATTCTTGGTTTTAATCCCAGCTCCTTTGACCTCCAGAATATCATATTCCAAGCCCTTCTATCCCTCAGGGTAGAAGATGTCAGATACTGTGTTATCCTGATTGTGTTTCCACAATATTCAAATTGTTTCTTCCTGGCTGCTTATAATATTTTCTCCTTGATCTGGGAATTCTGGAGCCTGGCTATAATATTTCTAAGAGTTTTCTTTTTGGGGATCTTTTTCAGGAGGTGATCAGTGGATTCTTTCAACCTCTACTTTGCCTGCTGGTTGTAAAACATCAGGGCAATTTTCTTTGAGAATTTCTTGAAGGATGATTTCTAGGTTCTTTTTTTGATCATGACTTCCAGGTAGTCCAATAATTTTTAAATGATCTCTCCTGGATCTATTTTCCAGGTCAGTGGTTTTTCCAATGAGATATTTCACATTGTCTTCTATTTTTTTATTTGTTTGGATCTGTTTAATAGTATCTCGAATTCTCATAAAGTCACTAGCTTCCATTTGCTCCAATCTAATTCTGAAGGAATGATTCTCTTCAGTGAGCTTTTGAGATTCTTTTTCCATCTGGCAAATTTGCCTTTTTAAGGCATTCTTCTCCGCATTGGCTTTTTGAGCCTCTTTTGCCATCTGAGTTAGTCCATTTTTTAAACATGTTATTTTCTTCAGTCAGGTTGTTGACTCTCATTTCATAATTTTCTTGCATCATTCTCATTTCTCTTCCCAATTTTTCCTCCACTTCTCTTATTTGCTTTTCAAAATCCTTTTTAAGCTCCTCTATGGCCTGTAACCAGCTCATATTTTTCTTGGAAGCTTTTGGTGCAGGAGTTCTGACTTCATTGTCTTCCTCTTGTTCCATGCTTTGATCCTTTTTGTCCCCAATGTTGAATTGCTCTGTTTGCTTTGCTTCCTTTGCTTGTTCATGTTGCCACTAAATTGCTTGACTTTTGAGCCTTTTGCCACAGTAGAACTCTGCTACCAGAGGGGGGAGCTTTATCCCAATCATTGGGGTTTTCACAGCTGCTGGAGCTGTTAGTTGGGTGCCCTCTCTGAGCCTCCACATGCTCTAGTAGGCTGGCCATGCACCCGAGGACCTCCTCCCTAGACCCCAATCCAGATACAAGCAGGTTAGAGCAAGAGCAATTACCCCTCAGACTGGTTTCTTGGTCCCCCTACTATCTACAGGCCAGAAGCTCTGAAGCAGCACAGCCGTGGAGCCTCAGCTGCTTCTTGCCCCAGGAGCAAAGGTTGGATTGCACTCCCAAACTCCCTGTTCCTACAAAGTCTACACTGACCTCTCACTTTGTCTTTGGTATCTATGGGTTGATAATTCTGACAGCTGCTGGTGATCTGAAGTCCGTCCAGCTCGAGGCTAGTCAGGCCACCCTGAAGCTAAAACCTCCCGCTTGCTCAGGGCTGGGCTTAGCTCCCAGAGCACTGCACTGACTCCTCCCTGCCGGCCTGCTGGACTGTCTTCAGCAGTAGGTTAGCTTCTCTCTGTCATTTTGTGGGTTCTGTAGCTCCAAAGTTTGTCTAGAGTCATCTTTTACATGAATTGGAGGAGGTGGAAGTCAGAGCTGCGCAGAAGTCCTGTTTCTACTCCACCATCTTACTCTGCCCCACTGTGGTTGTTGTTTTTCATTTGCATTGTTATAGTCATTGAGTATATTGCTTTTCTGGTTCTGTTAACCTGAATGAATGAATGAATGAATAAAGGAATGGATAAATAAATAAGCATTAAGTGTTTGCTATGAATGTGAATGAATGAAAAAGCATTATTTGCTATGTGCCACTTCATTCTGTCTCAGTTTTTCCATGCTTTTCAGACTTTGTGTATTGCCAAGGCTTTATTCACAGCACTGATGGCTACTATGAATATGCTGGCATAGTGCTGAATCACAAAATATAAGAGGCTCTCCATATAGAAGACAGAAGGAAAACATTTATTCAGACACCAGAAAGTCAAATTCCAACACCAGAAAACTGAATCAATCATAGAAACAAATAAATCTATACACAATAACACTGCAGAGGACAACACCATTCCAAAGCCTTCCCCTTGCTCAGGCCTTCCCATAAACACTCATAGGCCTAGCTGTCTCCTTGCCTGTGTCCTCTCTCTCCCTCTGCACTAACTGCTCTGACTCCCAGCTTTCCCTGAGTTCTGCTCTACCCTTCCTTCTCTACCCTTTCTGCAAATTCTTCCCACCATAGGCTCCATGTGATTACATTTGGCCTATGGGCAGGGAAGATTTTCAAATTCCCATTCCCTTTACACTTCTCCATATTTGTTGTTTCTTATGGCAAAGTATATTCCATTATATCCATGTGTTACAATCTGTTTAACCATTCTCCAATTAATAGGCATCTACTTTGTTTCCAATGTTTTGCTACAGTTTTCCTCCAGATGTTACTATGACTATTCTGGAGGTAATTAGGGCCTCTCTAAAGTGATCTTAATACTGACTTTGGACCCCATATCTCAGTTCTGCCCTGGTCATATCTTTGATAGGATAGAAAAGGAATGGGGAACCTGCAACCTCGAGGCCACATGGGGCTTTCTAGGTCCCTCAAGTGCAGCCTTTTGACTAAGTCCAGGTTTTACAGAACAAATCCTTTTATTAAGGGAATTTATTCTGTGAAGTTTGAATTTAGTCAAAGGTCAGCACTTTAGGGACCTAGAGGGCCCCATGTGGCCTCAAGGCTTCAGGTTCACCCCTCTGGGATAAAAGATATTCTGTGATAGAGCTGGGGGAATCCATGTATCCATCCACTAACAATGCCAGACTGATGCCTCCAGAATACCTGGCCCTATGCTTGGTTGGACCTTTGGAACAGAAAAGAAAAGGGATGGTGTCTCCTTCATCAAGAATCCAGAGGAACAATCTTCCCTAAGCAGGTTGCAAGAGATGATTTTTAAGGTCCTTTCCAGTCCTAAAATCTTATGAACCTAGGTTAAAGACAATAACACATCAGTCATCCAATCAAATAGCAAATGTTTATTTCACATCTTTTGAATATAAGGTCCTGGCTCACACAGACCCAAGAGAAGATTTATTCTCTGCCCTTAGGGAGCTTACAGTTTAGAGGCAGACATGATATGTACAGACATGCTAATAACAGGCAATACACAATTAGCACCCAATGTACGGTACAGAAAGAAGATCTAAGTCCAAGTAGTTGGGTCCAGAAGGATGGAAATGATTTAGCCATGGGAGAAACATTTTGAGAAGGGGAGATAGTAGGAAGAAAGTCCCCAAAATAGGAAGGAACCTACCAGTGTTGAACTTGTTGTCAGGAAGACTTGAGTCTGAATCACACCACTGACATTTACTAACTGTGTGGCCCTGGGTAGGTTATTTAACCTCTCTATTTCCTTATCTGTGAAATGGGGATGATAATAGCACCTTCTCAGGATTGTTGTTGTAAGGACCAATGTGATAACATATAAAAATTGCTTTGAAAACCTCGAAGTGCTATATCAATGTTAGCTATCATCATCACCGAGGAGACAGTGAAAGAGCCAGTGTGAGTAGACCATAAGTTTCATAGAGAGGAAGAGTAGGGTATAGGTTGGGAGAATGGCATGGGGCCAGACTGTGGAAGGCCTTGGGTAGTCTGAGCTTTGCCCTACAAGTGACTGAGAGCCAATGATGATTCTTGAGTGCAGAGGAAAATGATGAAAATAGAATTTGGGTAAGATGAACTTGGCAGCATGTATGAGTTGGGGAGAGATTATAGGCAAGGAGAATGGTTGGGAGGCCACTGCAATGACCCAGGCACAAGGTGATAAGGACATGGACCACCACCCAAGGAAGTTAATACAATGAGCAGTATCCAATGACTCAGGCTGGGTACTGGGCAGGCACTCAGTTCCATTTTGGAGGAGGAAAGGGGAATGCATGAATGCCACTGTCACAGGGTCGGCCTATAACCTGAGGGGATCTGATTCTCCAATGACCAGTCCACATATGCTAAATCCCTAAGAGTGATCCCCTTGACAACACTGTACACTTAACCTTTTTCTCCCAAAGCTCTGGCCCTAACAGACAGAGACCTAGAGCACATTGGAGTTGTTCAATGGTGAAAGTTCCTTTGTTTAGTCATGGTACATGGGATGAGGGCTTCTAGATCAGGATTCCTATGATCCCTGTGACAGTGAGAGTGTGGCTAACAATACTACCTTCCCCTGGTACCTAGGGAACATTCCTGGGTTTAGAAGGGACTGACTCAAAAATGCACATGTCAAGGGACATACCAAAACCTGAGCTGATTTGCCTTTGCATCTGGCTTTATGAACATTGTTCTACAATGTTTGATGTTTGTCCAAAAGCCAAGAGATATAAACAGGAAGTGTTCCCTGAGGGGCCTATAAAGTCTTTTATGGTGTTTGGTTACCCTCTTGTTCTATTAGATGGTATCCAGAGGCCCATGCCACATTGGTTTGGGCTGAGCAAGGTTATTTGGCTTTTCTCCCCCACCACTACACTCAGACTTATAGCTTCTCTATCAAACCTCACTGAACTTCAAGGCCTATACACTTCCCTCTTCCCCCCCTTCCCCACCCAGATCTCAAGACTAGGGATTCAGTGAGTTGCAGATTCAAAGTGTGAGGGAGGGAGGAGCCCAGTCTGGGGAAGTTGGACACGTGGAGGGTGCTTTGTGTGGACTGGGCCATAGGCTAGGGATGGAGAGAAGGGAAGAGTCATAGAATTCACAGAATCAGAGAATATTAGACCCCCAGAGAATCTAAGAAATCATCTAGTTCAGCTCTCTCATTTAACAGATGAGGAAACTGAACCCCAGAGAAGGAAAGTTATTTGGCCAAGGTCACACAGCTAATTAGTGGTAGAACTAAATCTCTCTGACACAGCCTTAAGTAATGATAAGTGGGAGCAGGGAGTAGGGCTAGAGATTCCAAAGTAGATTAAGTCCTATCCCAGGTTCTGGAATCCTCAGGTAGTGGCCTAAACGGAAGGTATTTCCAAGGATTATAACACAGTAGTGGTTCGTGGTGATGGTGGTAGTAGTGGGACACTTCGTTGTCAAAGGAGACATGTTGTTATAAGAATTTCCTGCTGCCCAAATGCTTCTGGACCAGGAAAAGAAAGGAAGCCCAGTTTATCAAAAATCGCATTGGTCTAGAAGTCAGGAGCCTTGGGTTTTAATCCTAGGCCTTTGATGAACAAGCTGTGTTAACTTTGGGCAAGTCACTTCCCTCCTCAAGGCCCCATCTGTAGAATAAGTGAGTTGGACTAGATGGTCCTTCTAGCTCGAAAAGAGTTTGATCCCTCTTTAGAAGTCTAATTAGAACGAATTATCTCCTACATCCCTGAGGGCCTCTCCCATGATCCTCTGGGTTTGCAGAAAATGAACACCATCAGGCAAAATAAGCATAGAAGAATATGTTGACACACAAAAGCAGGATGGCATTGAAGTTGCAGACTCGGGTCCAGAAGAGAGTTTGCTTCTTTCCTGCAGGTGGGGAGAATGGGATCCATGGTTCTGAGTGAGCTGGAATGTATGAGGGTCAGGAGTGGAATAAGAATGGGAAACTAGGAAAACAATAGTACAACACTTGGGCCTTTGGGTTTGGGAGGGGGTAGGTAGAGACAGTGATTGGCTCTTTCTAAGGTTCTACAGGACATCCTCCAATCTCTGTCCCCAGTGCCTTTCTGCCATGCCAACTCTCATCTGAGGAGAGCCTAACCTTGATGTCTCTGGTAAGGGAGGGAATTATAGAGGATAGACTCAAAGGAAGAATGGGGCTAGGTGGTAGGGTAAGGACAACACTGTGATGAGTCTGACTCTGCCTAGAGGGGTCTAGAGGCCCCTGGGGACCACTTACCAACTTTGTCTCCCTCATCAAGAGCCTCAGGCAAAGCTTCTAAAAGATTGTCCTTGGAAAGGGTCCACCATGTTAAATTCTTGATCTGAAGGAACCAAAGAGAGGTTTTGAACAGTAGGTAGAAAATAAGGAACGAGGGGTGGCTAGATGGTGTAATGAGTAGAGCGCCAGCCCTGGAGTCAGAAGGACCTGAGTTCAGATCCGGTCTCAGACACTTAACACACACAAACAAAAACCTAGCCGTGTGACCTTGGGCAAGTTACTTAACCCCAATTGCCCTGCAAAAAAAAAAAGAAAATAAGGAATGAGAGATGTGGGGATAAAAAGAGGAAGGAATGAGGATGGGAATGAAGAGCAATGATATGGGAGATAGTGAAACCAGAAGAGTTAGGGTACATGGAAATGAGGAATATTAGGATGGAGTATAGAGGATGAAGGATGGGAGAACAAGGAACCAAGAAAACATGGTGTTTGGGGGGATGAAGAAATAGAGGTAAGGAATGGGGCTGGTGGGGACTGGAGACTCCCCAAGAGGGTAATCAGGTAGTTAGCTGGCCTAGGTTAGTGGGGGAAGCACCACTCTTTTTTTTTGTTTAATTTTTTTATTTTTAATTTTCAACATTCACTTTCACAAGATTTTGAATTACAAATTTTCTTCCCATCTTTCCCCTATCCCCCACCCCAAAATAGCAATCCTATTGAATACCCCTTCCCCCAATCTGGAGAGGCACCACTCTTGGGGGACAGAGCAGAGAGAGAGGGATTAGGAGGGGGCTGAGCCCTGCCTATCAGCTAGGTTTCCTTAGAATGTGCTCAGTCATAGAGCTAATCTTTCCTGGTGTAATGTGTGTGTAGGGGGTAGGGAAGAGTGGTTCAATTAGAACTTGCCAACCTAGTCCATAGACTATTAGACCTACTCTACCAAGAAATGTCTCCTCACTACATGCACCACAGCATCTGAAACTCTGCCTTTGATTTATTAAACTATCTTGCACTTATTTCACTCCTCTCAGAGAAGAGGAGCATTCCCACTTTTGTACTTCAGTGGGTATGAAGCTATCAGAGACTAACTGGTGGGGTGTCTGAGAAGTGGGAAAGGGGTCAGAAAAGGAGGTGGAGGAGACCACACATAAACTTTGACAGGGCCAAAATTTTTTGCCATTATACTAGCTTTACCTCACTGGTTCAGATGATGCCATCCTGCCCCAGTTCAGGAAGAGAGGACTCCTGGAAATATCCTTTAGAATTCTTTGTTGGTGTCTTCATTTAGTTGATTAGTTGTGTCCAACCCTTCGTGACCCCATTCGGGGTTTTCTTGGCAAAGATACTGGAGTGGTTTGTCATTCCTTTCTCCAGCTCATTTTAGAGATGAGGAAACTGAGACAAATAAGGTTGCATGACTTGCCCAGGGTCACACAGCTAATACGTGTCTGAGGCTGGATTTAAATTCAGGTCCTCCTGACTCCAGGCCCAGCACTCTATCCTCTGTACCACATAGCTGCCTCTAGAACCCCTAGCACACAGAATAAACTGAGCCTAAGCTGCTTCTGTATGATGTGCCATCACCAGGCCTGAGGACAAAGACAAAGACCCTAGATAGTATGACTTTTTTGCCTTTCATCACAGGATCCCACAGACTCCATCCACCTGAGAGGATGATTTATGCTTTCCCCACATCAGGAGACTGGAGCAGGTGTCATGAGGTGTTTTCCATGTTGCTAGCGCATTAGCAGTGCTACACAAACTATATAAAAACTTGAGTTCCAGCACCAGTTTTGTTATTAACTCCTTGTGTGATTGCTTCTCCTGGCTAAGACTCAGTTCACCCCATCTATAAAATGAAGTTGTTGGACCAGCTCTGCCACTTGATCTGGGTGCTACTTTGAGCAAGTCACTCTGGGACTCAGTTTCTTTATCTGTAAAATGAAAGGGTTGGATTAGATGACCTCTAAAGTCCCTAGAGGTCTGAATCTAGGACCCAAAGACTATGTAATTCTCAAGCCTAGGGCAGGTGGATGTCTTTCCTATCAAGACCAACCCCATTGATCAATAGCCTGTTCAACCCAGTTGAGTTATGGTTACCATGGAAACAAGTAGAGGGTATTTCTCATTGGGTGGTGTGGAGACAGATTCCTAATGTCCTGTCCAACTCTCTGAGAGTCTTATGTTCTATTTTTCAATTATTCCACAAAATGCTTAAAGTTCTCTAAGCTCTATAATTATGTGGATTAGTTAATTAAAGAGAATGAAGTATGGATAATGGGTTCCCTTGCCCTGAGGTACCTCCTCACATTGGCAGTCTTGGCAGGCCCTCTCTCCTTGGCCAAGCAATGGGAGTCTGTGATGGTAGAGTTGGAAAAGATTGAGAAAAGGACTGGAGGGTCAGGCTATTGTACTTTCTTCTAAGTGACAGGACTGACCAAGAGAGCTTAAGAGAGGATCATGTGACAAAGTATATGTATGTATGCATATATGTGTGTACATTGTATATGTATGCATATATATAAATATTGCTATATTATGTTATATTATAATTTAATACATTATATGATATGATATGGTATGATATGATATGATATGATATGATATGATATGATATGAATTACAAAGAACTCTGGGCTGGGAATTGGGACACTTGAGTATAGCCACTAGCTAGTTGTGTGACCTTGGGAAAATCTCTTTCCATTTCCTGAATCTCAATTTCTTCCTCTATAAAAATAATACTTAGAGAGATTATCTCTAAGCTTCCTCTCAGGTATAACATTCCACGATTCTATGGGTACAAGGCATATTATAAATGTCCTTAGTGAAGCAAAGAGAGAAAAAGCTGATTAAAGGGATTCTGGTTAGGGAATCTAGAAGAACTATTCAACTTAGGATTTTTACATGCCAAAACCTGAACATGGAGCACAGAAAAAAAAATTAAACTCCCAAGGTGGGAATAGTAGAGAGGACTGTGAAAGTGAAGAATAGGAAAAGATTGAAATAGTTTTTAAAGAAGTATATATTAAACTATGTCAAGCTGAGTTAAATGACTAAGCTGAAAACAAGTCATTTATTTGTTTGTTTCTTCTTATTTTTTAGGCAATCAGGGTTAAGTGACTTGCCTAGAGTCACATAGCTAGTAAATATCTGAGGCCAGATTTGAACTCAGGCCTTCCTGACTCTAAGACTGGTGTTCTATCCACTGCACCACCTTGCTGCCCCATGTCATTTATTTTTGGTGTCAGAGAATCTGGGTTCATATCCTGGCTCTGTTACCTCTAACCAGGGCAAATCTCCTTGGGTTTCAGTTTCCTCCAGTGCAAAATAATTTAGATAAGGTGACCTAAAAGTTTCCTTTTTTCCCCCTGTAAGTCTATCAGGCTGTTCAATCTAAAAATAAATTATGTCTGGAAGTTCCTTTCATTAGATTTTTTTTTCACTCCAAATGATGATAAGCTTATCACTCATTCTGGAGATATTGGATACAAAAATGAATATGGGTCCTGAATAAATATGATGACGGCAGAGGTAACATCAAGGAATATGAAAACTCTTCTATTTTTATTACACAGCTCTCATTAGGAACAGGGGAAACAAAAAAGAGCAATAGAACTAAGAAGGGGAAGTGGGCAGAGACAGCCTGGGAGCAGGGAGGGGCTGGTCTTAGGGGAATGGCTTGATTGATGGGGATGTGTATCTAAGTCTAATTTCTCTCCTAAGAGGGATGAATCTAGACCTTGTAACTTTGCTGTGCAACTGTAAAGGCTGATTTGTGGTTAGTGTATATCTCTATGCAACACATTATCTTTTGTGTCTGTCAGAACTGGTCTCCAGATGTTGCTGCTTGGGGGTGGGGGTGGGGACTCGGGAGAAGAGGAAAAGGGCATTTTATGATGACCAGAGCTTCTGGAAGAAGCCCTTCAATTCAGCAGCAGCAGATGGAACAGTGGGATTAGATGGCAGAAATGAAGGACATGCTCATGGCTATATTTTTGTTACAAAGAACAACCATAACCATGGGTCCTATGAGACAGTTGTGGACTTAGTAACCAGAAAAAGTAACTCTTAGATAACCTTTGGGAATCATGCTAAGAATGCCCAGCCCATTCTGTAGGAGGGCAGGTTGAGTTCAGATGACTCTCAGGGCACAAATTTTCCAAGAAATGACCCCATTTCAAGGTGATCTCCCTTCCCACACTGTGTGTAAGAATGTGGGTCACTAACAGAGTCATCCAGGCCCCTCTGGAAGCTGAAAGTCCAAAGTTTATCAACGACTGCTTCTATTTAAAACTAGGTATATAAAATACAGTAGAATCTAGAATGAAAATCCAATTAATGGTTGTCCCATTCTGGTGGCAGGGCCATCTCCCCATTCTAGGGAAAGATTCAGATTATCTGAGAGAAGAGGTTAACTCACCCAGATCCCCTTGGGGGTGGGGGAACAGCTCACCTGAGACTCATCAGGGGGTGAGGTCAGCAGACTAACAGCAGCGACTATAGCAACTGTGATGGAGAAGAGCACCACGGAGAAGTGAAGATAGTGAAGGCTGTGAAGCACAGCTGGCCGGTTGTCTGGGAAACCGCAAGGTGGCTCAGGATAAACAAATTCCAGGATCATTCTGGTAGCTCCCACTACCAGTCCTGTTATTAGGCCCCAGAAGGCCCCCTGCAGGAAAAGGAGATGCACCCATAGGCTCTCTCTCAGCCTCTCCTTCTTCTCCCTCTTCCCTTCCCTCTCTCTCCCTCTTCCTTTCTGTCTTTCTCTCTGTCTGTGTCTGTCTCTCTCTCCCTGTCTCTCTGTCTCTGCCTGTCTCTTTCTGTCTCTCTCCATGTCTCTCTCCCTTTCTCTCTGTCTCTGTCTTTCTGTCTCTTTTCTGTCTTTCTCTCTGTATCTCTCTGTCCCTCACTGTCTCTGTCTCTCTCTTTTCCTTTCCCTCTCCCTCTCCTTCCTTCTCTCTCTCTTGAACAGCATGTACACACACAGAAGTCCAACCCTCCCTTCTCTCTGTTACTCTCTCTTTCACCCATCCCCCCATTTCCACAGATTTAACCCCCCCCCAAATCAAACCAAGGTGCCCCCAGAGAGCAAGTTGTGAAGCCAGAACTGTAACCCAGTCCTCTGAATTCATAATCTGGACTCAGGTTACCTTTCTGAGCTTACTATACATTATTCTCTTTCACACACTTTGGGTCAGTCAACCTGACTTACTTGTTTTTCCTTATACATAATCTTATATTTCCTATTTTTGTGCCTTTTCACATATATATATATATATATATATATATATCTGTCTATCCATCTATTGTCCATCTATCATCCATCTATCATCTAGCTATCTAGCTATCTATCTACGAGACTTCTTCAAACAACCTAAACTCCCAATTCCCCAACTTACTCATTTCTCATGAACTACTCCTCTACCTGACCACAGCTACACACAGAGGTGGCCTTAGCTTTCATCTTGTCATCACCTAAAAGATGACACCCCTCTCATGTTCATGAACTCTGAAATTCCTTTATCTGATTATAATCGGTTATTATTCCATCCCTCCCTCTGCCTAGCAACCCAGAATGCTGTTCTTCCTCCTTACCATGACTTTTAATCTCTCTACCCCTCAGTCCTTTCTCCAGTAATCACTCCTACACTATTTTCCTTTCCCCATCTTGACCCCTTGCTCAACCAGTTCAACTCTACACTGTCCCTCTTCTCTAGGGCCCCTTGCCCCTTTACTCATTCAAAGATCTTTCCACGCTAAAACTTAAGCTTCACATTATTCCCATTATCCACTGCTTTCACTCAACTCGGGTGCAACTGAACAGAGCTGGAGAAGATTATGAAATTCTGCTGACCAAGCTCACTACAAATTTATGTTACATAATCCCAACTGGGTCCTTGTTGCAGCAAGACAAACCTTTAATGCCTCCCTAATCAATTTGCTATCCTATTCACCACAGTGCCTTTTCCAAACTTTTTCATCCCTCCTCAAACCTCTCGTAGTTCCTCTTCCCTCTACTTTCTGACCTTGTTTCATATTATACTGAAAAAAAAAGTTGAGGCCATTCACCTAGAACTCTTTCTTTGGCCCTCCTCCTCATCTTATATCACTTAGATACCTTTTGATACCATCTCTTCCTTCATTCCTGTTTCACACAAAGAGGTGGGCCTTCTCCTGAACAAAACAAACCCATGCCATCCCATCTTTTCTAGCAGAATGCCCCTTCTATCAGGCATACTCTTTCACTAATCTTCAGTCTTTTCCTGTCTACTGGTTGCTTGTCTGCTGCCTACAAACACTCCAACACCTCCCCCCTTCCTCAACCCTCACTTGATCTATACATCTCTGCTAGCTATCATCTTGTAAAGCTCCTCCCTTTTGTTACTAACTCCTTGAGAAAGCTATGATCAGTACCCTCAATTTACTTTCCTCTCACTTTCTTAACTCTCTACAATCTGACTTCTGACTTCATGCAACTGAAATTGCTCTCTTCAAAGTTATAAATGATTTCTTAATTGCCAAATCCAATGGCTTTTTCTCAATCCCTCATCCTCCTTGACCTTTCTGCAGTTTTTGACACTGTTGACCCTCTCTTCTCCTTGACACTCTCTTTTCTCTAGGTTTTTGTGACACGATTTCTTACTTCTTCTACCTGTCTGACATGTTCTTTAGTCTTCTTTGCTGGATCTTCATCCAGGTTGCACTTGCCAAACAGGGGTGAGGCTCTGTCCTCATCTCCCCCTATACTATTTCTCTTGGTGATTTTATGAGTTCCAATGGATTTAATCATCATCTCTACTCAGATGATTCTCAGATCTATTTGTCCAGTCCTAACCTTTCTCCTGATATCCACTCTCCAATCTCCAGTTACCTACTGAACAACTCAAACTAGATGTTCCATAGACATTTTGAACTCAACATGTCTAAAATTGAACTAATTAGCTTTCTTCCAAAACTCTCTTCTCTTACTATCTTCCCTCTTACTGTAGATGGTGCCTCCGTCCTCCTAGTTACCTAGGCTCACCACCTGACACTGCCACAATTCTGGTACAAATCTTCATCACTTTATACCTGGTATAACAGCCTTCTGATTGATCTCCCTTCAAGTCTCTTCTCTTTACAATCCATCATCTACTTAGCTGTCAAATTGATCTTCCTTATGTGCAGGTCTCAACTATATCACCTCCCTTCCCATTCAATAAACTCAAGTGGTTCCCTATTACTTCTAGGATCAAATATAAAACCCTCTTGTTTGGCTTTAAGAGCCTTTCATAACCTGGCCCTTTCTATCTTTGTAGTCTTTTTATACCTTATTTCCCGACTATCCCTCACCCCTTCCCCCATATTCTGTGATCTAATGACTCTATTTTCCTTGCTGTTCCTTGAATAAGAAATTCTCCTGACCCCATGCATTTTCATTGGCTGTCTCGCATGGGTGGAATAATCTTTTACCTCATCTTTACCTCCCAGCTTTCCTAGCTTCCTTCACATCTCATCTAAAGTCCCAAGGGTTTTTCCCCAATTCTCCTTAATTCAATGTTGTCCTACTGAGATTAACTCCAATTTATTTTCTCTATATATCTTGTTTGTACATGATGTCTTTTGCCCTTAACTGTTAGCTCCTTGAGAGTAAGGATTACTTTTTGCATTTTAAAAAAATTCCTAGAGCTTAGTGTCTTACTTGGCATAAAGTAGGTGCTTATTAAATACTTATTGACTGACTGACCTCTCTGAGCCTTATTTCATCATCTATTAAATGAGGGGGTTGGACTTGACCTTTAAGATTCCTTCCAGGTCTAAATCTATGAACCCATGAAGGATAAAAACAAAATAGTCCCTGACCTCAATGCGCTTGTATTCTATTGTGTGTAAGCAGCAGTAAATATTACAAATCATGAAAAATCAAAGTAGATAACAGAATACTTTCTACAAGAAGTGTACTAGCAACTGTGGGCATCAGACTAGGCCTCCTCTGAAAAATGACACTTGAGTAGAGTTTTGAAGGAAACCATGGATTCCATAAGGCAGAAGTGAGGAGGGACTACATTCCAGGTATGGAGGTCAGCAAAGGCACAGGGAGGGAGGATGGAATGTCATGCATAGGAAACAGCAAGTAGGTCAGTTTACCTGGTATGTAGAATGTTTGAAGGAGAGTAATGTGCAATGAACCTGGAGGGGTAGGCTGGAGTCTGATTGTGAGAGATTTTAAAAGTCAGATGAAGAAATTTATAGTTTATGTTGGAGGCAAATAGATCTGAGAATCATCTTCATCAAGCAAGGGAATGAGAGAGTCAGACCTAGGCTTCTAGAATATTAGTTTGGGAGTTCTGTGGAAGATAGATTGGAGAAGGATGAACCAGCTGGAGGGAGACCAAATTAGGAGGCTAGTGCAATAATCCAGATAAAAGGTGATGCGCCTAAACCAGTCACCAGGCTGAGGAAGGGCTGGGGGGGGGGGTGGTTCAGAAGATTCCCAAGCCCAGTTCTGATCATGTCATTGCCTTACCTGGGAAGTTCCACTATCTCCTTCTTGACTGTATAAATTATAAACTTTTCTATTGACTTTTAAAGTTAAGGATGACTCTGAGGTTGAGAAAACCAAGGTCATTGGTAGAGTTGTGTTGCTCTCAGTATAAGTAAGGAATAAAAGGAGAGGAGAGGATAGATAGAAGGAAAGATAATAGGTTCTGTTTGGGGCTTGTTGAGTTTGACATGTTATGACACTCCTATGAGACAAGTGGAATATCTAGTGGGCAGTTGGTGAAGTAGGACCTGGATGTATATATCTGTTAGCTTTCTGTATAGGGATGATAGTTGAACCTAAGGGAGCTGATGAGATCACCAAGAATGTAGAGAGAGAAAAAATAATACAAACTTAGTGTACTCCTAGGCATAAGTGGGGTGGGGCATGGGTTATTATCTAGCAAAGAAGACTGAGAAAGAGCAGCTAGACAGGAGCTAGAACAACCCATGTCAGAAAAACCCATGGAGGAAAAAGTATTCAGAAAGAGAGAGTGGTCAGCAGTGTCAAATGTTGACAAGAGATCAAAAAAGAACAAAGACTGACAAAAGGCTACTAGGACTCTTGAGTTCCCTTCTCTTTTATCAGTTCCTTATCCATCCTCTTTTTCTAGAACCCCAGGGTAGGGTAATTGCCACCACCCATGGGACCTGGCCTTTCTGGGTACTCTGTTCCTTCTAGTAAACAGACCCAGACATGGTTCTATTTTCTTTGTCCTGCCCATATTTCAGCTCAGAAAGAGTTAGAATTTTTTCCAGAGGAACTTTTACTAGGAGACTAGAGTATTCCCAAAGTCTTGATAGTGAATTGGATATTTATTAGCATCAGGGTTTGTTTGTTTGGGTTTTTTCTTAAAGCCAAATTGGGCAAAAAAGAAGGATCAAGAAAGGCATATTCTTGGACTGCATGGGGGAGGGAGAAGGGAGCAAGCATTTATTAAGCACCTACTCTGTGTCAGACATTGTGCTAAGTGTTGTATTATCATCTCATTTCACCCTGACAACTGTAGAAGGTAGGTGATTTTATGATCCCAAATGCCCAAGATAAGTAAGGAAATAGTAAAAAAAAAAAGCTTCCCTTGTTGAACTAAGATCACCAGGCCTAAAGGAATTGCATGCTCAGGTATTGAAAGAACTGGCAGGTGTGATTGCTGAACTATTGTCAATGATTTCTGAAAGATCATGGAAAACAGGAGAGATGCTTCCAAGAAAACAACAACACAGAACTCCAAGAATAGAGTCTGAAAACTGTAAGCCAGTGAGACTGACTTGGATCCCTTCTTCAGTGGCCTCCATTCCAGAAAGGACGATTAAAGGGATAGATAATGAACATCCAAGAAGGGAAGGGATTACAAAGGGCCAACACAACTTCATCAAAAGACAAGCCTCATTTGCCTTTTTTTTTTTTTAAAAAGATTATTAAGTGACTAGATAAGGAGAATGCAGTAGATACAGTTTACTTAGATTTTAGTAATGCTTCTGATAAATCTTCTCATGCTTTTCTTTGTGGAGAGGATGGGAAATTATGGATTAGGTGAGAATACAATTAGATAGGTTTAGAATTAGTTGGATAGTTGTGCTTAAAGAATTATTGTTAATGGCTCAGTGTCAGAGATTTGTGCATGGTCCAGTGCTATCTAACATTTTTTATTAATGAGTTGGATACTGACATTGACGGCATGCTCATCAAACTTGAAGATGACCCAATGGTGGTAAGTATGGCTAACACATTAGATGATAGAGTCAAGATTCAAAAGGATCATGATAAGCTAGAGTACTGGGCTGCATCTAATCAGATGAAATTCAATAAAAGTTCAATGTAACATCTTACACATCGCTGCAAAAGAGTCTGACTTCTGAAGTCAACTTCAGAAGTACAAGATGGGGGTGTTGTGGTTCACAGCAGTTGTTCCAAAAAAGAGCTGAGGGATTAAGTGCCTTGTAAGCACCGTGGAATGTGGCAGCCAAAAAATGTCATGCAGTCTTGGGCTATACCAAGTGTGGTATGGCAGATAGGAGTAAGAAGGCAATAGCACTGCTGTACTCTGCCCTCATCAGACCTCATCCGGAGTATTGTACTCTGGGTACCACAATTAGGGAAGGACATGGACAAATTAGAGAATAACCAGAGGAGGATAAATGGGATGGTGAGGGGTTTTGAATCAATGTCATAGGAGGATTGGATAAAGGGATAGGGGATATTTAGCTTATAGGAGAGAAGACACATTCAAATATTGGAAGGACTGATGTGGAGGAAGGACTAGACAGTCAAACCAGGAGCAATGAGTGGAAGTTGGAAAGAGAAAGATTTCATCCTGATGTCAGAGAAATCTTTCTGAGTAGAATGAACTGCTTCAGGAAGTGCTGGGTTGCCCCTCCTTGGAGGTCTTTGAACAGAAGTTGGATAAGCACATACTAGGTTTGTTATAGAGGGAATTCCCTTAGTTATGAGCTTAGATGATATGACCACTGAGATCCCTTCCAAATCTCAAATTGTGTAGTACTGTGAAGTCCCCTCAGTCCTTGGCGAAAGGATGGTGGGAAACTTTTGGCTGGTTCAGCTGCTCTGTGTGGGGCTGTAGTACCTCTGAAGTAGGAGAGGCTTTCCCAGTCCTTTGGGCTGTAGGAGCACTCTTCTTCCCTGTGTCCTCTCAAGTCTGGATTCTCTCTCTTCATACTCCCCCTCCCTTTTCACCCTTAGCCATGATCTCTGAGAGGTATGTCCCTCCTAGGATTGCACCGTATTGCTTGAGTGACTGGCACACATTTTGGCACCTGGGCTGCCCACCAGTTCCTGAGAAGCAACTGATCAGGTCTTGCAGAACATGTGGGTTCCCAGAGGAACTGAAACACTTCCTCCAAGAGTTCTGATCAACATTGCCTTGGGAACCTCCAGAAATATACTACTACTAGTACTAGTACTAGTACTGCTATTACGACTACCAATAACTCACATACATATGGCACTTTGAGGGTTATGAAGTGCTTTCCTCACAATGATCTCATGAAGTAGTTATTGTAAGCATTATACCCTATTTTCAAGATTAAGAACTACGGCTCAGAGGATTTAAGGGACTTACTCAAAGTCATACAACTAGCAAGTTATTGGAACCAGAATTCCTGAAGTCCAGTGCCATTTTCACTAAGCTACCCTGCTTCTACATTTCCTCTGGCTGAGACTGCTTTTATAATCCCAGCTCTAAAGGCCTGAGCCTAAAACCCTAAATCCACTACCTAATCCTATCCCCATCCAGACCTAGGTTGACACTTTCTGGAGAAAGACTATCTTGTTATTTACTGGTTAGCTACTACTCTCCAGCTATTCTTTGGGGTATATTGGCATTGATTTCCCTGGTGACATCACAGTCCTACCACTGGGAACTTTGATATTATGGGCATATACCCAACTTTCTGGGCAGAACAATACACTCATTCATCCATTTATCTATCCCTGCTATTCCTTGGTCAATCCACTTAGGAACCCTTGCCCTCCCTTTTTCTTAACACCCTTCCCCTTGACCCTTACTCATGGCTCTTTACCCACCTGTTCATTGGCCCGATTCCAAAATACTCCTAAGACGAAGACAGCTGTGACTGGGGGTGCTAGGGAACTGGTGACCACCTGCATATAGATGAAGAGCTGGCCACTTTTGGAACCCTGGAGGACCGGAATCCAGACTACGCTGATGCCAACGAGGACCACAATAACTAGCCTGGAGAAGGAGAAACCCCATTGTCACCCAGCAGCGAACATGCCATCCCCATTATTTACATCAATTTTTCCTTTCAGGCCTCTGAACTAGGGTTTGAGGCAGAGAAAGCTAGAATGAGAATGGTCCTCTACTCTCCAGTGACTTCATAGTCCCTTTTTCTGTACTTACTACTCTGGGACTTTTAGGAAATGGGGACAAGGGGAAAGGAATTTAGGAGTGATCCAAGTGAGAAAGATACTCTAAGGTGGTCTGCAAGGGAAAACCACACATTCCTTATTCCTTACATTTACCTTAACTACTCTATTCCCCATTTATGATTGCATTATGTGTGTCCCCCAATATTGCCTAGGCTAGGACTAAGGCATAATGGGTGTGATGAATTGACTGACTGGTTAACTGGATCCTGGATACCAGGGCTAGTCTAGAAATAAAGACTAACCTAGCAGGGGCATGCCTAGGAATTTTTCCATCTGAGGCAAAAAACATTTGGGAGGGCAGGTGGGGAACAGTGCTGGTACAGATGATGATAGTCCAGTGCATGCTGTCCCATAGTAGCTGTCCTCCTTTTCCCCAGTCATTTGCTGGTCTGAGAGCCTGATCCTGTACCCTCTCATAAAGAGACATCTCTCCCCATCCTCAAGCCCCATAGACCCATTGGCCTGGAGAAGACCTTGAATCATAGGGCTCTGGAATAACAAACTCCAGGGGAGAATCAGACTACTATATTCAGGAGGAATTGCACCCATGTCAGCTTCTTTGGGCAAAGTCCTGGTCACTCTGCCCTAGTTATGTTTCTGTTTAGAGAATTATGGACTATTGGCACTGGAAGGGACCTTAGAGATAATCCCATCCAACCCTCTCATTTTACACATGATAAAACTGTGGTCTAAGGCCACATAGCAATGTAATGACAGAACTGGGACTAAGAACCCAGGACTCCTGACTCTCAGTTCAATGATCTGTTCCTAATAGTACACAGGTATGAGGGATAAGGGAAGTGGGAGGTGGGGCCCTAGAATCCCAAAACAGAAGCCACAAGGAAGAGTCCCAAGCACTTTTGTAGCAGTAAAGATGAGGAGTGGGTAGGGCTCAGGAGTCCTAAAACTCCATGTCTCCAATAGAGAGCAACCAACTCTGCTCTTTCTAGTCCTTGGGTGGAGAAGAAAGGAGAGGAAAAGGGAAGGAATGAAGGTGACATACTAATTAATACTAATTAACACTTAGTTATGACACTTCTCATCTTCAAAGTCTTTTCCAGGCCTTCATTAACCACTGTTCTCTCCCCATAAGCCATAATTTCCCATGTCTATCAGAAGTCTCTTCTTGGATATCTTGTTAAAAACTCATGATGGCCCAAAGCGAACTCCTTATCTCTTCTGATTTCACTATCTCTGTGGACAACATCAAGATCTTCCCTGCTGCCCAGAATCAAAACATCTTCCTCACTCCCACATTTGGTTACCAAGTCCTAGCAATTCTTCCATGGTGATATCTCCCAAACCTCTGTCTTTTTCTCTCCCAAGAGACCATCCTAAGCTCATACCTTTAGCCTTTGTCACCTAATACTTGGATTATTACAGCCACCAAACACTGGTCCCTTTGCCTAAAGAATCATCACAATGACAGTTCTCTGTCATCCCTTCTGATTCAGCAGTCCCCTCAATCTCCATAGGTCAGGGAAGGTTTGGTTAGAGCACATTCCATTGATTATACACCTTTTCCTTCTCCTCTGCCATTATGATATATACTCAAATAATTGGGGGAAAATGTTATAGATAATTTCTCAGATAAAGGTCTTATATCTCAAATATATAGAGAACATTCTCAAATATATAAGAATATGAGTCATTTCCCAATTGATAAATGGTCAAAGGATATGAACAGGCAGTTTTCAATGAAGAAATCAAAACTATATGAAGTCATATAAAATGTTCTAAACATTACTGACTAGAGAAATGCAAATTAAAACAACTTTGAGATATCATCTTACATCTATCAGATTGGCTAAAATGATAGAAGGGGGAAATGACAAATGTTAGAGGGGATGTAGAAAAATTTGAGACATTAATATATTGTTGGTGGAACTGTGAATTGATCCTATCATTTTGGAGAGCAATCTGGAATTATGCCCAAAGGGTTATAAAGCTGTGTATACCCTCTGATCCAGCAATACTACTAGTAGGTATGCTTCCCCAGGTAAACAGGGAAAAAGGAAAAGAACCCATATGTTCTAAAATATTTATAGCAGCTCTCTTTGTGGTGACAAAAGACTGGAAATTGAGGGGATGCCCATCAATTGGAGCCACAACATATACCACAACTAAACAAGTTGTGGTATATGATCATGATGGAACACTGCTGTGCTGTAAGAAATGATGAGAAGGTTGATTTTTGAAAAACTGGAAAGATTTGCATGAAATAATGAAAAGTGAAATGAGCAGAACCAAAAGAATGTTGTATACAGTAATAGAAGTTTGAAGAATAATTGTGAACCACCAAATTATTATAAATATTATAAATATGCAAATCAAACACAAAAGACCTATGAAGGAAAATGCTATTCACCTCCAGAGAAAGAACTGATGGTCTTCTATAGTGTGAGGTGTGGAGGGAGGAAGACAGTTCAAAACTTTAAATGTAACCAAAGAAATTAAATTTTAAAAACAAACAAAAATGAATGTGCACTGAGAACTGTCTTAGTTCAGTTTCTACATTGACCTACCCACCTTACATTACCTTATCTACCAGTCCTAGAGTATTCTCTGAACTGGAATTGTCTTGGATATTTGAATACTGCTTCAGACACTTAGAAACTGTTTTCTCATCTATAAAATAGGGGGAAATAATATTTGCACTACCTACCTTAAGGGATTAGTATGAAGAAAGAGTGTTACAAGGATTAAATCACTATACAAATGTGAACTGTTGCAATTAGTCTGATGTCTCCTCCCTTAAAACAAACAAACAAACAACCTAACAAAAAGGAACCCCTTCTACCCTCCCAGGCCAGTCACTAATAACCATAATAACTCTCACCTCTATTAGCACTTTCAGGTTTGCAAAGTGTTTTGTATATATTATCTAATTTAATTCTCACAACCCTGTAATGTAGGTGCTCTTATTACCCTTGTTTTACAGATGATGGAAAGGACTGAAGGAGGTTACCTGACTTGCTCAGGGTTACACTAGGCAGGGGATGAAGGTAGTTATTGGCTCTCATGGAGCCCAGAGTCATAGCATCATAGATTTAGAGGTAGACAGACTGTATAGATTTGGTCTCTAATTTTTCAGAGAAGGAAATTGGGACTCAGAGAGATTAAATGACTTGTCCAAAATCACTTAGCTAGTAAGTCCCAGAGAAGATTTGAACTCAGTTCCTCTGATTCCAAATCTAGCACTCCTCTTTCTACTACTCATGACATAAGAACAGAAGATTCATACTTCTTTCACCCTAGAACAGGTTAAAAGCTCTTCCAGTTCCAGGGCAAGGCTGTGCTAGAGATAGCTCAAACCCAATAGCTCATGTTCACGAGAGCTGATTGTTAAAGTTTCAGCACGAGCGTTTACACTTTAGAGATCAGCAAATGCTACAAGTCAATGCTATACTCTATTCTTTTGTTTATTACATAGACTTAAGAAAGGGATGGGAAAATGTTAATAATGCAGATAAATCTTTTGGAGAGCTGCTTGTAAAACACTGGTCCCAAGACACAGGGTGGAGGAGGTCAGGCTTGTCCTCTCTGATGTCAGCCTCAGAAATTCAAGGCTTCCCTCCCCAAAGAGGCTTCCCTCCACATCATCCTTCATCCCTCAAGAATCTGCCACTTAGGAATTCCTCTGGACCTTGACTGAAGCTATGTGGTTTTTGTTTTTAACCTTAAAAATGATGATGATAGTAATAATCCCTCACATTTATATGACACTTTGCTTAGGCAAAGTCTCACATCTCATCTGGTCCATGACAAACCCATAATCAACATTTGTCAGGTAAAACCACTGAGCTTCAGAGAAGGGAAGGCTTGGAGAAAACTCAGAGAACTTGCCTAATGTTGCTTGGCTAGTTAATGACAGCCAGGACTAGAACAAAGATCTCTTGCCTCCAGAAGTGTGCTGGTAAATATTTAACAATCTGCTTTCTGAAAAACTTGAGCTACTTTTAAGTTTAATCTGAATTTTTAATATTTTCCCCATCACTTTCCTATGCCTAGACAATCAACAAAATAATTAATCAGGCCTTGATTTGTAGCATTTGCAAATTTCTATGGTGTAAATGTTAACACTGAAAATTTAACAACCAGATCTCATAAGCCAGCATGAGCTGCCTCCAGCACACTCCTGGATTTACACAGAATAATGAACATAGTGGTTACTTCCTCCCTCCATCTTGTGACAGTCACCATCTTCTCATACTCTGGATTCCATCTTATTTCAGAGAGTCTACTTCATGTTCCTTGCTATGGCGAAAAGGGAAAAGGACTGAGTTTTGGACTCAATAAAATATAAGCTCTTTGGAGGCAGGCAATACTATCTGGGTTTCTAGATGATGCTGTGGATGGCCCCTAGACCTGGAGTCAGGGGTACAAGAATTCAAATCAGGCCTCTGACAATTACTACATGAATTTGGCCAAATCACTTAACCTGTCTGCCTCAGTTTCCTTATCTGTAGATTGAGAATAATAACAGCACCTACTTTTTTAGGGTTGTTATGAGGCCAAATGACAACAATGAGAATCAACTGAGATGATGTTGGTAGGATGCTTTGCTACCTTAAATGCTAACTCATTATTCTTTCACAGAGGAGGAAACTGAGGCCTAGAAATAATGATTAAGCAATCTGCCCAAGGTCACACAGCTAGTAATCAATCAATCAACAATATTTATCAAATAGTTACTATGTGCCAGAAATTGTGTTAAATGTTGAGGATACCAGGAAAAGCCAAAAACAATCCCAGCACTCAGGGAGCTGAGATACAGAAATAGGATATTGAAAGGAATTGTTAAGGGGAAGGAACTAGCAGCTGGTGAGAGAGCGGGAAGGGAGAGGGGGAGAAACAGGAAAGACCTCCTTGAGAAGGTGGCATTTGAGTGGGCCCTTATAGGAATCCAGAGTATTCTGAAAGGTGGTGAAGAGGGGGTGAATTCCAGGCATAAGAGTTGGCCAGTACAAAGGGGCGGGGATGGGAGATGGAGTTTGGTTACAAGGAAAAGCAAATGTACTCAACAGTAGAACTGTGGAGTGGGATTTTGGAGAAGGGTGAATAATTACCATAAAAAAAATGTAAAGGCAGGAAGGGGCAAGCTTGTAAAGAGCTTTAAATGCCAAAAGAGTTTATATTTGATCCTATAAGTTAATGGAGTACCATTGGAGTTTATTGGTGGAGGGGAGGGGGTGATATAGTCAGACCTGTACTTTGGGAAAATTACTCTGGCAGATGGGTGGAGAATGAATTGGAGTCAGGAGACACTTGTGGTAGGGAGGTCAATTAGGAGGCCATTATAATATTCCAGTCCTTTGTGATGACAGCTTGGGGTAGGGTGGTGATTGTAGGAAGGACAGGAGAGACTTGGACATTTTTCCAGGCGATGGGGAAGGAACCAATATATAAAGAGACACTGAAATATGTTTTGTATGATTTTATATGTTGTGGCATGGGTCTTGTATTTCTTGTCTTCTCAATGGATAGGGGAGGGGTAGAGAGAGAGAATTTGGAACTGAAAATAAAATTTTAAAATAAAAAAATGAAATGGAAGAAGGTGGTGGTGATAGTAGGGTTAATTTGTTGGAGAAGAGAGGAGAGGATGAGATCAAGGATGCATCTAGAGGAGTTGGTCTTGAAAAGGAGAAGAGCTACCTCTTCACAGACTGGAGTGAGGGAAGAGACAGCAGAGGATGATGTCAAAGGAATTTGTGATAAGGGGAAGGAGTGGTTTTTGGTGGATGGCCTCAATTTTTTCAGTGAAGTATGAGGGTGAAATCCTCAATTGAAAGGTTAGAAAAAGGAGGTACCAAAGGAAGCTTGAGGAGAGAAGGGAAGGTTTGGATAAAGAATTGATTAGGGAGGAGCAGAAGGATTGCTTTGCTGCAGTGAGGGCCCAATTGAGACAAAAATAACATAAATTATTTGTAGACCCCATTTAGTAAGGTTTTGTGATTTCCTCCAGCTCTATTCAATAGCACTGGAGTAGGAGTGAAATAAGTGGCATCCATGCCCGAGGGCCCTTCCAGTGCTGAGAATTCCCCTTCATAAAATCCAGATAATAATACTTATACTATCTAAATAGTAAGTAGTATTTATATTTTTGTTGTTTGTTGTTGAGTACTGTCAGTCATATAGTCCACAAATATCTCATCTTATCCTTGCAACATCTCTGGGAAGTAGGTGTTATTACATACCCAGATGAGGAAACTGAGGCAGACAGAGATAAAATTACTGGCCCAGTGCCATATAGCTAGGAAGTGTCTGAGGCAGTATTTGAAGACAGGCTTTTCTGACTCCAGGTCCAACTGCTCTAGCCACTTAGCCCCTTATCTCATAAGGTCCCTGTGAGAATCAGATGAGATCTAAAAAGTAGTTTGCAAAACTTGATGCACCACATAAATGCTAGTTATTATTGTCTCCCACTCACAAGCCAGTCAGGTCTCTAACAGGACAGAGAAGCCAACCCTATGGCAGTCCCTGAATTCCCAGCATTAGCCTGTGCCACCATAGCTTGAGTCAGCATAAACCAACTCCAATCACTGGAATCACACTTAAAGGTTAAGGGGAGAGAAAAGAGAGGGAAGGAGAAGCAGGAAGAAGGAAGAAGAAGGGGTCAGAAGAAGGAAGGAAAAGAGGGAGGAAGGAAAGGAAGAAAAAGAAGGGGAAAGAGGGAAGGAAGAGGAAGGACAAAAGGAAGCCTGGGTGGTTATGATTGGCCTGGGATGGACCAGTTGAGGGAAGGAGTCCAGAAATCCCCAGGCTGCTGCCAAAAGCCTTGCATCTTTCTAGATATTTCTAATCTAGGGGGCCACATAGGCCCTGAGATAGAGGAGAAAAGGTCTCAGGATCCTGAGAATAGTTGTGAGACAGAAGGATGGAACCATGAAGGACTGTTTGAAGGAGATTCCACTTCCAGGGGTGTAGAAAGCAATCTGTGATAAAAGGACTTGGGCATACAGAGCAGCTATGCAGGGTGTCTAAGACATCTGCTATCTTCCTCACTTTCTGGGTGAAATCTAGTTCAGAAAAGGCACTCTCCAGAACAGACCATAACACAAACAGCTGCCCACAGGGGCTGTGTCCATAGGCTCATTCTGACCAACTTCATGAAGGGCTAAGAAAGTCCTGAATTAACAAGTGAGGGCCAGGGAAACTTTTATCAGAACCTGACTAAGGATGGTTTGGTGATTCACCTCAAGCCAAGGTCAATAATCTTAACCTTCCTCCCTGTGCCAGTTAAGTGGGGGCTGTTTGCTGTTTACTGACTTTGAAGCTGAAACCTGTGGGTTGATTGCTAATTCTGACTGACAATCATTACAGAGCTCAAGTGGAAGAGAGCTCCCCTGAGGCCTGAGGCCTGGGTGGGTGACCTGAGGATAAAAGGATTCTTCCCTCCCCCAGAAGGGGATAGGCTGGGACATACAGCTCTGATGTTGGATCACCAAACAGTCCACACTCGTAGAACCCTAGGCAAAATGGCAAGGTTTGCCTCCCCACTACAACTTTCGAACCCCTGTTCAGTCTCAGAGCAATGGATAAATTCATTAAAAAGGAATGTAAATGACTAAAAAAAATAGTTCAGTCTGTTGCTTTCCCAGGAGCTTGGCATAGGGTCTTGGATTTGGAACTGGAAAGGACCTTGGAGATAGATCACCCAGTGATTCTAATCCAACACCCTCATTTGCAGATATTTTAACAAGATATTTGGCCAGTCTCCTCATTTTACAGAGGAGGAAACAGGCCTGTAAAAATTAAGAGATGTGTTTATGGTCACGTGGGAAGTTAGTTGTAAAGTGGAGATTCTTGGTCTTCTGCCTCTAGGTCCAGTCCCTTTCCCCTATATAATGCTGCCCCTATCAAAACAAGAAATGAAGCAGGAGGAGATTTTGGTGGAGGCAGGAAAGGAAGGGAAAGAATTCCATTTATAGAGCACCTACTATCTGCCAAGCACTGTTAGCACCCCCATTTTACAGCTGAAGAAACTGAAGTAAACTAAAGGTTAAGTGACTTGCCCAGAGTCACTAGCTAGCATCTGAAGTTGGATAAGAACTCAGGTCTTCCTGACCCTAGGTACCATTGCATATTATCCATTTCACCACCTAGAAGCCTCTCAACAATAGAGCTCCTTGGCCTCTAAAATCCCACCCAAAGATGGCTGCCTATTTTCCACCTGAGCAGGCTAGTCCTGGAATTTTCTCTCAGGAGTGCTTAGAATCAGACTCAGAATCACAGAATATTAGCTTTGGAAGGGCAACTCAGAGATCATCTAGTCCAATGATGTCAAGTGGACTTAGAAAATTAAGTTAACATTATCTAGGTTGCATTATACTTTTATTTATTTTATTAAACATTTTCCAATTATATTTAATTTGGGTTGCACTGGGGAGTTTTTCTGGCCACCTCAAGTTTGACATCTTACGCTAACCCTCTTATTTTACATATGGAGAAAGTGATACCCAGAAAAGGTTAGTGATTTGCCCAAGTGTACACAGAAAGTGAATGGTAGAGCCAATTGCATTATCACTTAGGTTGGTACTTAAAGTGCTTTCATATACATTCTTCCGTTGAGCCTCAGGACATGTTGGGGGCTTAGGGATTATTGTTCCCATTTTACAGATGAAGAAACTGAGGCCCACAGAGGGGCAGCAACTTGCCCAAAGTCACACAGCTAGTTAAGTGGCAGAGGATGGTTTACAACCCAAGTCTTATGACCCCAAGTTCAGTGTTCTTCCCTGGACTAATTCAACAATTCCATTCAACATTTACTAAGCTCCTACTGTATAAAAAGCTTTATGTTTATTCTGGGGATACAAAGACAAAAAGTGAAACAAATACCCCCTGCCTTCTAAGAGCTTATATTTTACCGGGTCTAGGGTTCAGGTTCTCCTTTCCAACACAGCACAGAGCATGAACGAGATTCTCTGAAATAAGATGGGCTCAAAGTATGAGGAGAGAGTGATTGCTAAGAGAGGGGTTGTGGAAGTAGGCCATGATGTTCATTATTTTGTGTAAATTGAAGGGTGTGCTGGAGCCAGCTCATACTGGTTCATGAGAGCCAGTTGTTAAATTTTCAATTTGAACCTTTTACACCTCAGAAATTGGAAATGCTACAAATAGGACTTGATGTTTTATTGACTGTCTAGATTTAAGAAAGTGATGAAGAAAATGTAAAGAATGCAGATTAAACTTAAAAGTATGACCCGCATACATTTTTTTTCTGGAGAGTTGGTTGTTAAACATTTACCAGTGTAAATCCCAATCTGATGCCAAATTACGCCTTGGTCCCCAAAAGTTACAGCATACATTTAGAAGATGATGTATTTTTGAAAGAGAAAAGAGGCCTGCCAAACTCTCCCCAACTACTTTCCTTTGAGCCTCTGGAAAACCAAACTTCTGACTCCAGCAAGGTCACCACCCTCCTTCTAATTTGAGATTCCCTGACTAATTCCTTGGACTCCACTAGCTACATTCCCTTTGTCCTTCAAGTGCCCAAATTGGACTGAGGTTGTCAAAGGGAGAACTGTATTTGGAGCTATGGAAGGCAGGAGATTATCTATCAGTCAACCATAGAAGGACAGAGATGTCCTGCTGGGAAAAACCACTTCCAGGCCAAGGGTTGAGACTGAATCCCACCACTAGGAGGATCCCAGCCTGGGTATGGACCCCTAAGGACTTACCTGCCCAAAGTTATATACAGCAAGTGAGTGGCAGCCCTGGAAGCCAAATTCCTTGGGATCAGGGATTTTGTCCAGCTCCCTTTACACAAGTCCATACACAAATAAGGACTTAATAAGTACATTTTGATGATATGGAGGTGGAGGAAGCAACATATCAATAGTGAAAAACTGATAGTTAGGAGACCTAGGTTATCTAGTCCTGGCTCTTATCACTGTTTTTGCGATTTCAGGGAACTTACAGAGACTTTCTAAGCCTTAAAGTATTTCAGAACATAGACCCTAGATTCTCCATCTGTACTATCATTTTCCTAACCTAGGTTTCCCTCTTTCTGCCCCTCTCAATGAAGGATGTAATCACTGCCCTACTTTCTAGTTATGGTCTCTACTCTTTTTTCCTCCCATGGTCTTTACTCAAGCAACCATTTGAAAATCTGTAAAGTAATTACATTTCACTGAATTTCTTCTAGTACTACCAAACTAAGGTTACTCCCAAATCCATATATGATTTTAGGGGAGAGACCTTTTTTGGGGGGGCACAGACTTCTCTCCCTCCTTATGAGGTTCTCAAACTGTGGGTATGCTCCAAGGCTCTGTTACCCTGTACTATCACTTTCTCTCTCTCCTTCTCTCCTGGACTCACTCTCTCTCTCTCTCTCTCTCTCTCTCTCTCTCTCTCTCTCTCTCTCTCTCTCTCTCTGTTTCTGTCTCTGTCTCTCTCTCTCATTTGGTGGTCTCATGGGTTCCCTTGAACTCAATGACCAACTCTATTGCAGATGACTACAAAACTATATATCCAATCCTAGTTTCTCTCTTGAGCTCCAGTCCAACACCACCAACTATCTGCTGGACATTTCAAGCTGGATGTCCCTTAGGAATCTCAAACTCAATATATCCAAAACAGAATTCATCATTTCTACCCTTCCCCCCCAAAAAACTTTCCCTCCTCTAAAGCCTTCTTTCTCTCTATTGAGGGCACCCAAATTTGCAACCTCTATGTCATTTTAGACTCACAGTTCTGACATAGCCCACATAATCTGTCAGTAGTCAAATCTTGTCACTTCTACCTCCATAATATCTCTTGCCTCTGACCCTTTCCCTCTACTCACATGACCACCACCCTAGTTCATGCCCTCATGCCCTCTTGCCTGGACTTCATAATTGGCCTCCCTGCCTTGGTTTTCCCCATTTCAAATCATACTCCACAAAACCACCAAAGTAATCGTAGAATACAGGCCTGACCATGTCACCTTCTCATTCAGTAAATTCTTAGTGACACTCGGTTATTTTTAGGATCAAATATAAATCCCTCTGTTTGGCATTCAAAGCTCTTGACAACCAGAACCCATCCTTTCTGTACAACCTTATTATACATTGTTCTTTTCATACAGTCCTTCTTGTTTTTCCTGACAAATAATATTCTGTGTCTTTGCATAGGTTGCCCATTTGTCTAGAAGACTCTCCTTCCTCATTTCTACCTCTTGGAACCCCTGGTTTCCTTCAAGATTCAATTCACACACCACCCTCTGCGTGAAACTTTTCCTTGTCTCCCTAGCTGCTAGTGCCTTTCCTCCTCAAGGTTACCTGGAATCTGCTTTTGTCTATATTGTTGTCTCCCCAGTTAGAATGTAAACTCCTGGGGTCAGGAAGTATCTCACTTTTGTCTTTGTATCTCCAGCACTTAATATCATGCCTGACACATATGGGAATTTTATAAATGCATGTTGGAAAAATAGTTTACCTATCAGATCTATGGAGAAGGGAAATGCTCAAACAAGAGACAGAGAATGTTATGAAATACAAAATGGATAATATTGATTATATCACATTGAAAACGTTTTGCACAAACAAAACAAATGTAACCAAAATTAGAAGGAAAGCAATCTTACAATACAAACAATTCTTACAGCAAGTGTTTCTGATAAAGGCCTCATTTCTCAAATATATAGAGAACTGAGTCAAATGTATAGGAATACAAGTAATTCCCCAATGATAATGACCCATTGATAAATGGTCAAAGGATATGAGCAGGCAGTTTTCAAATGAAGAAATTAAAGTTATCTATAATCATATGAAAAAAATGCCCTAAATCACTATTGATTAGAGAAATGCAAATTAAAATAGCTCTGAAGTACCACCTAACACCTGTCAGATTGGCTAAAATGACAGAAGAGGAAAATGATAAATGTTGGAGAAGATGTGGGAAAATTGGGACACTAACGCATTGTTGGTAGAGTTGTGAACTGATCTAATCATTCTGGGAAGTGATTTGGAGTGATGTCTAAAGGATAATCAAACCCTTGCATACCCTTTGATCAATCTGACCAAGACCTTTGATACTGCTAATTATGGAAAATTATGTCAAAATTTGGTTGCCCAGAGAAATTCATCAGTGTTGTATATCAATTTTGTGATGGCATGCTTCTGGATAATGGTTCTAGATAATAGACAATGTTCTCATCCTTTCCCAGTTACCAATGGAGTGAAACAAGTCTATGTGCTTGCTCCCATGCCTTTTAGCAAGATGTTTTTGACAATGTTGTCAAATGCTTTCAATGAAGATGAACATGGCATCAAGGTCAGCTACCATGCTGATGGTAAATTCTTCAACTTAAAAAGGTGACAAGCCAAGACCAAAGTGGAGGGAGTATTAGCGCATGATTTTCTGTTTCCAGATGATTGTACTCTCAATGCAGCCTCTGAAGCTGAGATGCAACAAAGTATGAATTGATTCTCTGCTATTTGTGCTAATTTTGGTTTAACAATGAACATCAAGAGAACACAGGTGCTCCATCAGCCACCACCACACCATCCATACAGGGAACCATCAGTTACAGCAAATGGAGAAATTTTGAATGCTGTGGATAAGTTCACTTACCTTGGTAGTATACTTTCCAGGGAAGTACACATTGATAATGAGGTTGATGCACGCATTACCAGTGTTAGCTCAGCGTTTGGGAGGCTCCAAAGAAAAGTATGGGAGAGAAGAGGTATTAGACTGTCTACCAAACTGAAGGTCTACAGAGACATTGTGCTGACCTCATTGTTGTATGCATGTGAAACCTTGACAGTCTACCATTGCCATGCCAGGAAACTGAATCACTTCCATTTGAATTGTCTTAGGAAGATTCTGAAGATCATGTGGAAGGATAAGGTACCAAATATTGAGGTCCTTTTTCAAATTAAACTGCCAAACATTCAAACTCTGCTTCAGAATGCACAACTCTGATGGGCTGGTCACATTGTTCAATGCAATATGTACACTTGCCAAAAAGACTTTTATGGAGAACTCACACGAGGCAAGAGATCACTTTGGTGGTCAGAAGAAGCAATACAGAGACACTCTCAAGGTGTCTCTTCAGAACTTTGGAATTGATTGTGTGACATGGGAGACACTGGCACAGGACTGTTCAGCATGGTGTGCCCAAATCAGAGACGATGTTGCACTCTGTGAGCAAAGCAGAATTGAGACAGCTCAAAGCAGGATCCAAAAATTTGGAGTATCCACCCCAAATGTTCACACTGACTTTTTGTGCCTGACCTGTGGTAGAACATTCTGAGCTCATACTGGTCTGATCAGGCACAGTTGGACACATTGAAACTTGACTCCAGCATAGTGATGTAATTTTGGTCCTCTTCGAGAACGAGGGGCAGCAACCAATCAATCCTTTGATCCAGCAATAACGCTACTAGGTCTGTTTCCCAAAGAGATCATAAAAAGGGAAAAGGATCCACAGGTACAAAAAATATTTATAGAAGCTCTTTTTGTGGTGGCACAGAATAGGAAATTAAAGAGATACCCATCAAGTGGGGGAATGGCAGAACAAGCAGAATATATGAATGTAATGTAATACTATTGTGCTATAAGAAATGACAAGCAGGCAGATTTCAGAAAATCTTGAAAAGACTTACGTGAACTGATACTGAGTGAAATGGGCAGAACCAGGAGAACATTATACACATTAACAGCAACATTGCTCGATGATCAACTATGATAGACTTAGCTCTTCTCAGCAATGAAATGATCCAAGACAATTCCAAAAGATTCATGATGGAAAATGCTATCCACATCCAGAGAAAGAACTATGGAGTCTGAATGCAGATTGAAGCATACTACTTTCACTTTTTTGTTTTTTGTTTTTGGTTTTTTTATGGCTTTCCCTTTTGTTCTGTTTCTTCTTTCACAACATAACTGATGTGGAAATATGTTTACATGATTGCATATATATATATATATATATAAACCTATATCAGATTGCTTGCTCTCTTGGGGAGGGGGAGGGGAAAGAGGGAAGGAGAAAAAAATTTGGAACTCAAAATCCTAATAATAAACATTGAAAACTATCTTTATATGGAATTAGGAAAAATAAAATATTATTTAAAAATTTTAAATCCTTGTTGGTTGATTGAGTTAGGACTTAAGGATGACAGAATATAAGCTCCCAGAAGACAGATACTATTTCATTTTTTACCTTTATATGCCTAACCCCTCTCTTATCTTATATATTGGTTGTTTAATAAGTGCTTGTTGAATTGAATTTAGCTGAGTTTTTCATAACCTGCCCCCTTCCTACCTTTCTAGTTTTCTTACACCTTGCTCTTCCAACAACACACAGGAATTTCCTCTCCCATGTTATTCCATGCTTGGAATGCTGTCGCCTCACCTCTTGCTCCTTAATTTTGGGTGGCTCCCTGCAACACTCAGCTTTCCAAGAGTTGTGTATATGTTCTCTCCCATTAGAATGTAATCTCCTTGAGAGCAGGGACTGGGTTTTTGCCCTTCTTTGTATAACCAGCTTTTAGTACAGTGTCTGGTACATAGTAAGTCTCAATAAATACTTGATTTGAGCTCATCAGGGTGCTGTGTGGTTAGAACAGACAGACAAACTCAAGAGAATTCTTTAAATAGAATCTAGGGTGTGCTACCAAGCTGTTTTTCAGTAGACTATGAGGAGAGAAGCATCAACCAGGGACTGAATGGGGAACGAAGGGACCTTGGGCCCAGATAGAAAGAGACTCTACTTTCCTTCAGTGAACAAAGGAACTGAAAGAAATAGCTCCAGCTCTGGACTGGGAGTGGGCGTTAGGGTGAGCTAGCCAGGAAGGAGGAGGTTCAAAGGACAGGAAAATGGGCTGAGCCAGAAGGGCTAAGAGGGAAGAAAAATAACAATTGGAATACACTTAACAAGTCTTTCAGCCAAGTCAGACCTGTGAACCTATAACTTACTACACTCACTCTGAACAGAGTTTGTGCTCTGAGCTTTCCTGTATAGAATATTTTCCAGTGAGACATTGGATTATAGGTACTACACTACAGGGCAGCAGGTCAGAGATGTAGAACCTAAGAAGGTAGGAAACGTGGAAAGGTGATTTTAAGAGGTACAGTTTTGGAAGCGAAATCTCATGGAGGTCTACCCAGAAAACCTGGGATTCCAAAGCTGCCTTGTACTGAATTGTATTCCTAGATCTTTTTTTGTAACAGCAGGAGCTGACTGTAGTAGGAAGTGACTAAAGGGTCACTCCAGCAGGTACCCCCCTCCCCCTCACCTACCCAGTGTTTACTCCTTCTGTGATCAGCCTCTGATGGATCTGTTGTAAAGTCAATTAAGCTGGATGCAAACAAGGCTGTGGGCTTACAGGAGATGATTCCATGACCTCAGCCTACCAGCCACACAACATGTTCCAACACACCCTGTGGAACAGGAAGAAGCTCTTGCTTTGCATAGTCCGATTGTGACTTTCTCATTGGCCAGTATAATATTCTGTCTTATGTTGAAGTTTTCAGAATATATGCCTTTTTTTCCTCTATTTTCTCGATTATTCTGCAAGGTAGCAGTCTTCAAAGTGGCTTCATGTGGGGAGGAGTTGACAAACCCTCTAAGAGGCTGTGGAATGATTTCAAAGAGCATGTGATTTATCGATGATGAGTGGGAAGATAAGTTGCATCTCACCCCCAAGGGCCAATCTTCTGGGTTGTCCCCAACACAATCACAACTACCCTTCATCCATTACAGCCCAACACTCGCTTGTTCCATACCCTACTGCCATTCTGCAAGCTCCCAATCCTCCCCCTTCTGCCCTGACAATCCCTGAAGGAAGTTATAATCTAAATGCAACCCAGGCACCCACAATAGCAGCTACCCAGGTGTTATTGGGAAAATACCCGTCTTCTTCCCAACTCATTTGGTTAGGTATAGACAAACCATATACCACAATAAGCTCCAAAAGTACACATAACCTAAATATAAAAGGCCATATCATAGGGATAGAAATACCTTTCACAGTTATGAACAGTGGAAAAGTTCTTTACCAAACAAAGGATAGCAAAGACCACAAGAGAAAAAATGGACAGTTTTGAGTACATAAAATATTTTTGCACAAACAAAACCAATGCGGTTAGCATTAATTGGAAAAAAATCTTTGCAGCAGTTTTTTTCTTACAAAGTTCTATTGTCCAAGATCTATATGAAATTTATTTAAATATATAAGAGCAAGAGTCACCCAACAATAAATAAACCATCAACAGTTATGAACAAGCAGTTTTCAAAAAAGAAAGACAAACTATCAACAACTATATGAAAAAGTGTTCTAAATCACATGCAACTCCACTATGTGTGTCCATTACAAGAATTAGCAAACCTGGCTTTCCTTTCTCTAGCCCAACAGGACCCTGACTGCATGCATACCCATACCTGCCCACCAACAGGAGCTCCTTTTCTCCTGCTTGAGGTCTCAGCTTCCTCCAGATGTCCATAGTGAAGAGTGTGCTGCTGCTGTTGAAGATGGAAGTCAAGGAGGACATCAAGGCTGCCATCATGACAGCAATCATCAGTCCCCGAAGTCCTGACAGCATTGAGAAAAAAAGGTCATGGTGACAAGGCAGGTTCTTCACCAACCTCCCCCTATCCTGTACCCTTGCTGTCAAACACAAATGGATTTATCTAGACCCCAGGAAGAACAAGAGGCTATGATTCAAGCCCTGGATTTTCCAGTGACTCATTCTAGGATGGCCAGCAAGTCACTCATCCTCCTTGTACCATCCGTCTTTTTAATGAGGACAATGGGATAAGCTCTAAGGTAACTTCCAGCTCTGATGTTCTGTCATTATATGCTTTCTTTTCCTCTGAGGCAGGTACATTAGGATCATTTTACAAAGAAAGGTAACCAGAAACCTAGAGGGGGTCTGAGATTTACCAAAAATAACAGGTAAATCAAGATTAGGGCCACAGTTTGGATTCATCTCCAGGCCTAGATTCCTGCCTTCATTGTGCTTCACCTCTAAGTCTTAATTTTATATTCACTGCTTTGGGGGAAGGACAAAGACCTTTACTGAGTTGGCTGGGGATTAGGTGTGGGGGCAAGGTAAGGCAGTGATTCTGTCAAAGAAACCTGAAGAAGGGATCTTCTAAGTAAAAGATACAATTTATGGCAGGTGTGAGCCAGGCCCAAACAGAAGAGAAACACAAGAATAGGTGAGAGACAGTCCAGAGCCTATGAGAAAAGGGAGGAGGAAGAAATAAGACCCAAGCCAGCAGACAAAAGCCTGAAGGAGAGAAGAAAACTGATAGGGAAAGTAAGAGTGAAATTGAGGAAGAGTGAAGGAAAGAGAACTCCCAGTTAAGATGGCAAATGTTCAAGGTTCTAGAACTCAGCTTTCCCAGCAAATACTCCAACAATAATTTATAAGAATACCAAAAGAAACAATGATCAAGAAAACCAAAGAGAAACACCAATAAACTCACAGGAGTACACAAGAGGACCAGAAACTTGCAGGCACTCTGAGTCTGGATTTATGAGGAGAGCATAAAAGCAGATTGATTTCTGATAAATGGGACCTAAGGCCAATGGGATTCTGGTCCTGCAATGTTAGCCACTTGGACAGTGTGGTACCTGATGGTAGGAGACATCTCATGAACCTCACTCTTATCAGAACTGGGCAAGGTATGATTGAACACACATACACATACACACATAAATAATTTGATATAGAAATATATTAAATTAAACAGGGTATCAGGACAGGGAAAGGAAAGAAGAGAAAAGAAGGTGTAAGAGGAAGGATGGAGAAGGAATAGGCCCAAGTAAAGCAAAGTGAACTTCATCTTTAAAGAGGAGATCCTTCAGTTGACTTTTTTTTCAATTCAGGGGTGGTAATAATGATCTCAGGCAAGACAATAGTAAAAATAGATGTGGATAAAGGACATAAAAAAGAAAATCATATCATATATAAGAGATAATTAAATGATATCAATATATTAAGGTACATGTACCAAATAGCATAGTATATAAGTACTTAAAATAAAAGCTAATCAAATTACAGGGAGAAATAAATAGCAAAACTAAAATAGTTGGGGATATCACTGTGTCCTTTTCAGATGAATCTAACAAAAAGATGAATAAGAAAAAGTTGTTCTGAATACAGTTTTGGAAAAGTTAAATAGGGGGGTGAAGCTAAGATGGCGGAGTAGAAACAGCACTTCCAAGGTGCTCTGCCCCACACCACTTTCAAACTATGTAAAAGGGGACTCTGAACAACTTCTGGAACCTCAGCACTCACAGAACGACACAGAGAAGCTAACCTCCCGCTGAGGACAGCCCAGCAGCCCTGCAGGGAGGGCCAGCGCAGCACTCTGGGAGCCAACAGCCCAGCACGGAGAGCCAAGCCCAGGTCTGAGTGAGCCGAGGTTTTAGCCCCAGGGCGGCCTGGCCAGCAGCTGGCTGGAGGGACCCCAGAATACCAGCAGCTGTGGTGATTCCAGAATTATCAACACAGACATGCCTAGGACAAAGTAAGAGGTTAGTACCCCATGGACTTTGGGACCAGTATTTGGGGAACGCATTGGCTTCCTCCCCTGGGGGCTAGAAGCCACTGAGGAGACACGGCACAGATGCCATTTTGCAGCTCCAGTGGCAGCATCAGCTCCTGGCCTGTGAACTATAGGGAGATTCAGCGATCATTCTTCGGGGGTAATTGCTCTTGCTTTAACCTCCCTGGATCTGGATTGTGGCCTGGGGTGGAGGTCTTGGGGTGGGTATCCAACTTTCCAGAGTGTGTGGAGGCTTCACAGAGGCCACCCAAATAATACCTCCGGAAGTTGTGAAGACCCCAACATTTGGGATGGAAGCTCCCCTGTCTGTGGCAGAGTCCTGCTGTGGCAACAAGCCCAAAAGTCAAGTAATTAAGTGGCAACATACCTAGGCAAAGGAAACAAAATAAACAGAAAAATGCAACATTAGACTCCTATTTTGAGGGCAAAGAGGATCGAAGCATGGAACAGGAAGAGGACTGTGAGGTCAGAAATCCTGCACCAAAAGCCCCAAATTAAAATACAAGTGGGTTACAGGCCATAGAGGACCTTAAGAAGGATTTTAAAAACCAAATAAGAGAAGTGGAGGAAAAATTGGGAAGAGAAATGAGAAGGATGCAGGGAAAAGTATGAAATGAGAGTCAACAGCCTGACTGAGGAAAATAACATGTTAAAAAATAGACTAACTCAAATGGCAAAGGAGGCTCAAAAGGGCAATGAGGAGAACAATGCCTTAAAAAGCTGACTTTGCCAGATGGATAAAGAATCTCAAAAGCTCACTGAGGAGATTCATTCCTTCAGAGTTAGACTAGAGCAAATGGAAGCTAGTGATTTTATGAGAAATCAAGATGCTGTTAAACGGATCTAAACAAATGAAAGAATAGAAGGCAATGTGAAATATCTCATGGGAAAAACCATTGACCTGTAAAATAGATCCAGGAGAGATAATTTAAAAACTATTGGACTACCTGAAAGCCATGATCAAAGAAAGAACCTAGAAATCATCCTTCAAGAAATTCTCAAGGAAAATTGCCCTGATGTTTTAGATCCAGAGGGCAAAATAGAGGTTGAAAGAATCCACAGATCACCTCCTGAAAAAAGATCCCAAAAAGAAAACTCCTAGGAATATTATAGCCAGGCTCCAGAACTCCCAGATCAAGGAGAAAATACTACAAGCAGCCAGGAAGAAACAATTTCAATATTGTGGAAACGCAATCAGAATAGCCCAGGACCTGGCAGCTTCTACACTGAGGGATCAAAGAGCATGGAATATGATATTCCAGAGGGCAAAAGAGCTGGGATTGAAGCCAAGGGTCACCTACCCAGCAAAACTGAGTATCTTGTGTCAGGGGAAAATATGGTCATTCAGTGGAATAGAGGACTTTCAAGCATTCTTGAGGAAAAAACCAGAGTTGAATAGAAAATTTGACATTCAGACACAAGAAGCAAGAGATGCTTGAGAAGTTAATCAGGGAAAAGAAATCCAAAGGAACTTATCAAAGTTGACCTATTTACATTCCTACATGGAAAAACAATAACTGTGACTGATGAAACCTTTCTCAGTATGAAAATAATGGAAGAAGGGTATATGGGTATATGAATACATATGTGAATGTGTGTACATATGTATACAGGTATACATGGATAGAGGGCACAGGTTGAATTTGGTGGGAAGGGATGATACTTAAGGGGTGAAGTTAAGAGGTGAGAGGGGAATGTGGCAAGGGGAGATGGGGAGAGACAGGGTGGGGTAAACTATCTCATGTAGAAGAGGCAAGGGGAAGTGTTTGCAGGGGAGGGGAAGAATAGGAAGGCGAAAAGGCAAAACCATATTCTCATTGAATTTGGCTCAGGGAGAGAATGACATACATACTAAATGGGATATCTCATCCTGCAGGAGAGTAGGGGGAAGGGGGATGAGAGACTGGATGAGGGAAGGGAGGGCATTCTGAGGGGAGGTACCCACTATAGAAGAGGGACAGAATCAAAGTAGGGAATGGACCAGGTGGGGGGGTGGGATGAGTGGGAGGGAAATATAAGCAGACTTTTACAATGTATCTACTATGGTAAAGTTTTGCATAGCTATACATGTACAACACATACTGAATTGCTTATCTTCCCAGAGGGAATGGGTGACAATGGACGAAGGGAATGGATCTGAAATCCGAAGTTTTAAAATTAAATGTTTCAAATCTATATAAATATTATTATTAATACTATTTTGCATGTAATTGGGAGATAAGATGTGCAGGCATTGGGGCACAGAGATTCACCTTGCCCTAATGGTAAAGTCAAAGGGGGTATGGGAGAAGATATGGGAGAGAGCAGATTGGATGAGGGGATATCTTGTGGGACTGCTATTCTGGGGTGGTGGGTAGGGGAAAAATGGGGAAAAATTGTAACTCAAAATCTGGCGGAAATGAATGATGTAAACCAGAAGTTAATAAAGCATTTGTTTAATTAAAAAAAAGGCATAATATAATCTTTAAAAATTGATAGGTCAAAGAGTGAATCTTAAAAACTATAGATCATTAAAGAAAATGATAATGAGACAACATTGCTAAACTTTTGGTTTGCAGCCAAAACAGTACTCAGGGTAAAATGTATATTGCTAAACACTTTAGTTAACCGAAAGAAAAAGGACAGATTAATGTGCCAGACATGGGACTAAAAATAAAACCTAGAAAAAAATCACAGTAAAGAAACAATTCAGAAACCTTCAACTAAATGTAAAAAATAGACATTCAAAACAATGCAAGAAAGTAAACTTTAAAAAAAAAACTAGTGAGTTGATAAGAAAAGCAGCATGACATAGTAAATAGAATAAATAATGTTGAACTTTGAAGGCAGAGAAATCTGTGTTTAAATCCTGCCTCGTAGCTGTGCAAACCTGGTCAAATAATTTAGTATCTCTGATTCTCAGTTTCTTCATTTTAAATTTAGGGTTAGATCCAATGACACCTAAATACTCTTCTACCTCTAAATCTATGATTCCACGGTTTTTTAAAAAGTTAATGAAATAGACAAATCATTAGCCAATTAGAGTTTTAAAAAGAGATGGAAAACTATATTACCACATTCAAAAAATGAAAAAGGACAATTTACAACATATAAAAAGGGAAATAATTCAAAACCATTTTGCAAAACTACATACCATCAAAACATATAACTTAAAAGAAATGGATGAATATTTATAAAAACATTAAATACTCAAATTATCAAAAGAAGAAATAGAGAATTTAAATAACACAGTCTCAGAAAAAAAAAAAAAAACTAAACATACCATAAATTAACTCCCAAAGGAAAGAACCCTAGGATCAGATGGATTTCCAAGTGAATTGTCAAACATTCAAATAATAATTAACTCTGATATATAAGTTGTTTGAGAAAGAAAGCAACCTACCAAGTTCCTACTATGAGTAGGTTCTGACACATAAACCAAGGAGAGATAAAGCGGAGAAAGAAAATTAAATACATATTTCTAATGAATGTCAATGAAAAATATTGATAGCAAAGAATCTACAGCAATATAGGAAAAATATCATTCACTATGAGCAGAATTGATTTATATAAGGAAGATAGAATTGGTTAAATATTAGGAAAATTATAAGCACAATGGGCCATATTGATTATGAAAAAATAAGAACTATATAATTACATCAAGAGATGCAGAAAAGTTTTTTTGCAAAATACAACACTCATTTGTATTAATTTTTTAAAAAATCAAACCAAAAGGAACTTTATTTAATAGCATAAATAGTATCTACCTAAAACCAAGAGGTAATATTATCCGTAATTGAGAAATACTAAAAGCCTTCCTAAGAAAATCAGGAATAAAGCAAGGAAATAGTTAGTTCCTAAAACACTAACTGGTACAGCAAGACAAGAAAAATAAATCAAAGGATTAAACATAGAGAAAAATTTTGCTTTTTTATACATGATTAACTTAGAGAATCCTAGTCATTCAGTTAAAATTTGATTGAAATAATAATTTTAGCAAAATATCTTAATATAGAATAAATACATAAACTCACCAGCCTGTTTATATATTACCAATAAAGCCCAGTAGGAAGAGATAAAGAAAAATACGTCATTGTAAAGAACTACCAAATATAAAAATATCTTGGGAATCTACTTACACACACACACACACACACACACACACACACACACACACACACACACACACACAGGAATTATCTGACTAAAACTACAAACATTCTTTATAGAAATAAAGACAGTTAAATAATTGAAGAGATATTAATTGCTCATGATTGAGTAATAGTAACATACCAAAATTACAGTATTATCTAAATTACAGATTCAGTATTACATATAAGTACAAAAAAAAAAACTTATAGAACAGACTAAATAACAACAAAATTCACCTGCAGAAATAAAAGGTCAAGAATCTCAAGGAAAATAATGACAAAAAGCATAATAGAAGGGAGCCTAGAAGTGCCAGATCTCAAACTATACTACAAAGTGATAATCATCAAAACTGTTTGTTCCTGGTTCAAAAATAGAAAAGTTGATCAAGATTATAGATTAAGTACATAAGGCCCAGAAGCAAGTGAACCTAGTATTTGTTCTTGGTGTTTGATAAATCCATAGTGTTTGATAAAAACCAGCACTGAGTTAACACTACTTGTCAAAAATTTCATGGAAAGCTAGAAATCAATTTGGCAGAAATAAATTTAGATCAACATTTCATAGTATTTAACATAATAATCAGCAAAGGGATACATGACCTAAATATAAAAGATCATATATCATAAACAAATTAGAGGAAAAGGGTAAGAGATATTCCTCACAAGTATAGATATATGAGTTCTTGACAAAATGAGAAATAGAAAGGATAATGAAAGGTAAAATGGACAATTTTATTACATAAAATTGGAAAGTTTATGCACATACAAAACCAGAGCAGTTAGAAGGGTAACAGTTAACTGGGGAAAAATGTTTGTAGCAGATTTTTCCGGCAAAGATCTGATATCCTGGATATATAAAGAATGAATAACAATATAAAAGAATTAAAGTGACTCTCCAATATATAAATAGTAAAAGGATAAAAAGAAGCAGTTTTCAAAAGAGAAAGGCAAACTATCAATAATTCAAACCACTAATTATAAGAGAAGTGCAAATTAAAAACTCTGAGATTCTACCTCACACCATCAGATTGGCAAAGGTGACTAAAAAATGGCATTTATTAGGTGAGGACTATGGGGAGACAGGAATATTAATACATTATTAGTGGAGTTATGCATTGGTCCAACCATTCTGAAAAGCAATTTGGAACCATACCCAAAAAGTCACTTAATTATTCATATCCTTTGACCTAGTGTTGTTATTGTTGCTGCTGCTGTTACTGCTGCTACTTTATACCCCAATAGAGTTCAAAAACAGAGGTAAAGGACCCATGTGTATGAGAATAGGTGGTACACATCAATTGGGAAATGGCTAAAATTCATAGAATATAAATGTAATGGTCTATATTGCATCATAAAAATTGCTAGAGGGATTGATGAAAAGAAATGTGGGAAGAACTGAATGAACTGACATGGAATAAAGTGAGCATAACCAGGAGAAAAAAATTTCTACAACTATGATGTAAAGGAAAACAAAGAAAGTAACATAAAGGAAAACCACTTTGGAAGATTAAAGAATTCTGCTTAAAACAATGACCAATTATGATGACCCTAGCAGAATGATGATGAAACATGCTTCCCCACTCTAGGCAGGGAGAAGAATTAGAGATGCAAATAAGAAGTAAATTTTCAAATATATTGTGTGCGAATTTAAATTTGCTTTGCTTGACTATATGTTTTTACAAGGACAGGCTTTTATCTGGGATAGTATTGAGTGGAGGGGTTGAGTACTGTAGATAGTGATGTGGAGAAGAAGAAGAAGAAGAAGAAGAAGAAGAAGAAGAAGAAGAAGAAGAAGAAGAAGAAGAAGAAGAAGAAGAAGAAGAATCTAAGAACATTTCAAAAATACACAGATTAAGGTGACACAAACATGACAGTATTGGTAGTACTGTGTTAAATTTAATATGTGCTTTAAAAAATAAGTTGGGCATAATAGCTGTTCACAACTTCATACATAATCTTTTTGGTTCTTTATATGTTAAAATGTTTATGTTTGTTAAGTTCATAATAAAAAAGAAAACTAAAAAGGAAAAAAAAAAACAAGAAAAAGAATACAGGACAGGATTTGGGCAAAACAGGCAATGAGTAGCAGAAGATGGGAACCCTAATATTCGGGGAGAACCATAGGTACCTAGAATGCCAAAGCCAGTAAGCACCTTAGAGACCTAAGGCCCATCTGGCTTAACCCTCTCTTTCTACAGATGAGGAAACTGAGGCCCAGAGAGAGGAAGTAACTTGTCCACAGTCACACTGTGAATTAGTGGCAGAACTAGCATTAGAATCTAAGTCTTCTCAAGGTCTAGGGGTGCTAGGGAGTTGAACCTATGGTATTTTCCACATTTTCCAGGGTTAAATAAACTTAACCTAGTTTTCCATATTTTCAGGTCTATAAATGTGATATGCCATATATCAGATTTATTTATTTATTTATTTTTCAGGAGAGGCAGTCGGGATTAAGTGACTAGCTCACACAGCTACTAAGTGTCTGAGGCTGGATTCAAACTCAAGTCCTCTGACTCCAAGGCTGTTCCTTTATCCACTGCATAGCCTAGCTGCCCCTATACATATTTATTGAGACTAAGAGATGCTTAAGTATGCTTTGATAATGCCTAGCACACAGTAGGCCTTTAATAAATGTTTGTTGATTAACTAGATTGATGGTGTTGGAAAAGCTGCTCCCTAACTAGGGAGCATATTTTTTAATTCTACACAGAAAGGCACTGACAGCAACATGGTCCAGTCACCCTCACTGCTATTGATGTCTGACTCAATCTTATCCTTATAGGGTTGGCCTAGTGGCATGAAGGCTCTGATATGCAGGAACTGAAAAAAGGGAAAGAGGGAGAAAATTAGATATCTAGTTCTAGTAAGAGTAGTAGAATACGGAGGAATGGTAGTTACAGTTCAATATGGCAGATATTGAAATCAAGGAGCATTCTGGGTCTAAGAAAGTTAGTACTTATAGATGGGGTTTACAGATCAAGGAAGTTTATTAATTTGTGAAGAAGAAAGCTCTGAGGCCATAATTAAGGTGTCCTGGACCAATGCCTAGGAGATAGAAACTGACTGGGATTGACAAGGCCTAATGGCTAGAACCAAAAGTTTCATAATAACATAGATGCTCATGTTCTCTTTTTTTTTTTCTGGATCTGTGGTTTCATTAATGCAGGTAACTCATGTAGAAACTTTTTTCACTCATGCGAATTGGAAATTTGAGCAAATCACTTAATTCTTGGGGTGTTATCTATTAGATAAAGAATGTGGATTAGATGGTTTTAAGGTCCCTTCTAGATCTAAATGTGTGATCTTCTTATATAGCAGATAACTTAGATTTAACTAGATGCAACTAGTATATAATATGGACTCAGGGGACTACATGAGAACCTGAGAGGGCTAGTGTGTGCATCAGAAGCTAGTGTGTACATCAGAAGCAGGACTCAGTTCTTCCTCACTCACATTCCAGACTTCTATTCACTATGCCATCCTGCCACTCCATACTGATGCCTAGAATAGAAAATCACAGAATATGGAAACAAAGAGTATTAAATCTAAGGGGGGCCTTAGGGCTCATTTAGTCAAGCCTCCCTCTGTGGCATCCCTGATCAAGGCTCTGCTTGAGTATTTCCAGTGATAGATAGGTTTGCTACCTCAAAAGATAACCAGTTTCATTGTTCAAAAACAGTAATAATTAAGAAAGTTCTACCTTATAGAAAGCTGAAATCTGCCCCTCTTTTTAAACTTGTAACTTTTTCATTAGCAGGGCTGGAGAGGATGATTCCAGCAGCCTGGGGGAACATATATGTTGTAAGAGGAAAACAACAGATATCTGAGCCTCTGGACCCTCTGGCTGATAGGCTGGCCATCTCAAGAATGACCCTGATCAGATCAGGGAAGGGCGTCTTTCCTCCTAGTCATGCTCTAACCACCCTTAACAATAGAGTTGGCTTCTTAACACCATGTTTTTTTGACCTTTCTTTGTATCCTTAGGACTTAGCACAATGCCTGGCACATAGTAAGCACTTAATAAATGCTTGTTGATTGAATGAGTGACCTCACATCCTACTCTGAGCCCGAATCCCTAGTCTTTTACCTTCTAATTGGCCAACAGCACAAATTTGGAACCTCCAGGTCAATGCTAAAAGGCCAACTAGGTATCATGGGAAATATAAGGAGATCATTGCCAGACAGCAGAAGCTACTAAGTAGCTCTTCCCAACTGAAACCACAGATAAACAAGTTGGGGCTAAGGCCACAGTTAGAGGTAGCCTCTCCTCTTTTCAGCAAGCTATAGTCCCTAGAGAATCAATAACAATTTTCTGATTGGCCTTGGGAAATCTTCCAAATTAGGGACATTTAGGAAACTTGGCAAATGGTTTGGTTGGATTGTTGGGATAGTCCCAGTGGGTGAGACTCCCACACAGGGGAAGCATAGCCTCAACTCCACCCAGGCCACAAAACAATTAGATGCTGAGCTGACTGGCCTAGCTTGCTCTGCTGGCTCCACCTGTGACCGCCTTACCCACAGGCATCAACTCCATCACTAGTTTGGGGTAGGCGATGTTGGAGCAGCCCACTTCAGCCCCACAGGCCCTCAGGCACTCAGACGTCACCACACAGCCCACATCATCTGAAAAATAAGGCAATGGAGAAAGAATTAGAGAAAGGCTAAAAAGAAAGAGAGAGAGAAAGGTTATCCAATGGCAAGGTTTTGCTCCCAAGACTTAGTGTTCCTGATCCAGGGACTATCCTTGAATTTATTCTTATTTTTAGAGTAGCCATTTTCATCTCAGATTGTAGGAATTCCACATGCTCCTTATTTTATCTCAATTCTACCCACCTTTCTTCTCCTACTTGCTTATCTCCTTATCATCTCTCTTCAGATAATTTTTTTAGCCTTTTCCTTATACCCAAGCTTTTGGTGGATTAAGTTGGACTAGCCCAACCTAGAAAAGTGGTACTTGTATAGCCAAGCTGAGGCTGAAGCATTGCCATCAATTTGTGGGAGATACATGATAGGTCAGTAGCGAGAAGACCAGCAAGAAAAGATAGGTTCAGAATTCTTTCTAAGGGAGCCAGTCTGCCCAAAGTAAGGAGGGAAAGTCTCCAAGAGGCCAGGCAACATGGCAAAGCTTCCAGGGGTTCAGGATACTGTTGCTGCTTCAACTTCACAGTAGAAACAACCCATAGGCCATGGCTAGTTTGTCAAGTTTCATCCTAATATTACTAATTGGGGTGGATGGGAGAGTAGACAAATCAACCCTCTGAACGGTAAAGATCATAGACTCTAATTCTGTTCCTGTCATGATTATGATGTATGATGCTGATTAAAAAAAGAAAAATCTGCCAGTCAAGAAGGATAATGCTGTTTTTCCAATGCTGTCACAAGACATCACTCGTAAAAAGCAAGCCTCTAGTTTTGTGCCATCATCAAAGTATTACAAATGTCAACCAATAATGCAAACTGAAAAGGATTACAAGGGGCAAGAGAAATCCCTCATAAAGCAGGGATTGTTTGAGGCTCCACAATTGGTAAAACTTTGTGGAGATTCTTGTGGTCTGGGTATGCAGCTCAGCAAAAACCCACGTAACCTTGGGGCTCAAAAGTGAGCCAAACATCCCAGTGTAAATAAGCATCCAGGGGAATTGGAGAGGTTAGATAATCTTTCCTGCAAGTAAAAGAGGAATCCTTCCCATTTGGCAAAGGGATTAAATGAGGATGGGAATAAGAAGAGGACTAGCCCCAGCCCCTGCAGAGATCTGCAGGCCATGGCTAAGGACAATTCAGTCCAGAGACTTCTGGTGGGTGTTAGTGCATGAAATCATTAGCTACAAATGTGATCTTCAATGGTAACATGTCCCAGAAGGAAAGGTCTTCCTTTGTTATAAATTTCTGCTTAGGCTGCATTTTCTATCTGCAAAAAGCTTTGTAGTCATTATTAGTTAACTCTCTGAGCATCTCTCTAAGCCTGGTACTATTTACATAAGGAAATAGAAGTATAAAGGCAATGAATGGCCTGCCCCATGCCCTCCTTTTGGCAAAGCCCCCTCTCAGCTCAGATCTTCTGGTCCTCATAGAATAGAATCTTCACAGAGTTCTCTGCCTAGAGACTGAGTCCCAACACAGCTAGGCAACCCTGGGCAAGGGGCACACAGTCGAAATGGGCTACAAAAAAGTGAATCAGGCCAGACTCTCTCCTCTATTATTAGATGTGATAGACACAAGGAAGGCCCCAGAATACCTCACCTGCCAGTTTGCCACAATGCCTGAAATTCCACTCTTGAAACTTGATTCCTTTTGGTTAAAACTAGAACTATCCAATTCAAAATTCAATTCAGTATTTATTAATGCTCAAGTCAGATTCTCCAAGATCTTCCTTTAAAAGACAACACTCTTCTAGCAAAGGTGACATTTTTTTAGGCTCAGACCCTTCAATTTGTATGTGCTTTTCTTGCACTTTTCCCCTTCACTCTTTTTTAAATTTGTTTTTTGGAGGGCAATTGGGGTTTAGTAACTTGCCCAAAGTCACACAGCTAGTTTTTGTGTTCAGTGTCTGTGTCTGGATTTGACCTCAAGTCTCCTGACTCTGAGGCCAGTGCTCATTTTACTGAGCCACCTAGGTGCCCCCTCCCCTTCACTCTTGAAGCAATCCCACCTGAGACACCTTTCTTCCTTCTCCTTTATCTATCCAAATCCTATCCATTCTTTAAAGCCAAGGTCAAGTACATGAAGCTTTTGCATGAAGCTTTAATCTCCATTGAAAGTGATCTCTCTCTTCTGAACTCTTATACTACTGATTGTCCACATTGCTCATTTGGTCATTCAGTCATATCCTGCCTTAGATATTTCTTAACTATTTCAGGTGTAGGAGTCTTGTGCCCTCCAAAAGAACATTCACATATTAGGTTGGAGCCTGCATCTTACTCATTAGGAGGTGTATGGTATAGGAGAAATGGTACCCATGAGAATCAGAGGATGTGGGTACAAATTTTGCCTCTTACGCATACTACCTCTGTGTGATGCTAGACAAATCACTTCATCTCTTTGGGTCTCAGTTTCCTGGTTTGTAAAATGAGAGGATTTGATTAGACAGTCTTCTATCTCTATATCCATCATCATTCACCTATGATTCAACAGATAACCTACAATAACTGAAATAGAGCCTGGAGCACAGCAGGTGTTCAATACCTTTGTTTTGCCTGGAGAATTATTCAGGAGAGTATCTGTTCAAGACATCCCCATTGTGTGACACAGAACTCAAAGCAAACCCTGCTAGTTAGTGAATCTTTCACAGGAAAAGATGATAATTCTGACCAACTATCAGTTTGTGGACTACTTTAGCCTCCTGGTATGTCTCTCACCATACCTACCTGGCAGTGTGGGAAGTAAACAGGCTGAGTAAAATGCTTGACCTTTTCTCCCCTGCCCTCCCCAGCCCCCAATGACCAAATGAGGCAAGGAAATGTTAGATACTGACTCCAGGAGCTCTGCTTCCCATAGTATGGGGGAAGGAGGTGAACCATGGGACAGGGAGATTCCAGACAGGAAGAGGCAAGATTGATGACCAAGAAAAAGAATCAGATTAATTTAAAGGGAGAGAAATGAATTCTAGAATCATGAAACTATAATTTTTTTAGAGCTAGAACCAGGATTGAAACGTAGGAACAAAGGCTTGGCTTCAGCTAAATGAGTCTGTATGGGACATTGGTTTTGTTGATTGGCTTTTCTTTTCTTCCTTTTTTAATTTTTTCTTTTTAAAAAATAGCTGTCTAGGAGGAGGAAGGATACAGGGAGAAATTTAGGTGATATAGAAACAAAATATGTCAATAAAATTTATTTTAAAAAATCAATCAGGAAACCTGTATTGATAAGAGCTGGCGGTGTAGGAAATAGAGTGCTAGGCTTGGAGTGAGTTCCAATCAGCTGTGTGACCCTGGGTAAGTCACTTGACCTTTGTTTGCCTCAGTTTCCTTACCTGTAAAATTGGGTTAATAATAGTACCTACTGAAAAGGGTTGTTGAGATGATCAAATGAGATAATATTTGTATAAAGCACTTAGCCCAGTGCTTGCCAAGTAGATGCTTATTTTGTTGTTGTTGTTCCATCATGTATGACTCTTTGTGACCCCATTTGAGGTTTTCTTGGCAAAGGTACTGTAGTGCTTTGCCATTTCCTTCTCCAGCTCAATTTACAGAAGAGGAAATTGAGGCAAACGGGGTTAAGTGACTTGCCATGGGTTACACAGCTAGAAAGTGTCTGAGGTCAGATTTGAATTCATGAAGCTGATTCTTCCTGACTCCAGGTCCAACACTCTATCCCTTTCCCCTGAATACCTTTTGTGGCCCAAGCCTTGAACATTACACTGTGGGGTAGACAAGAGAAGAAAAGTAAATGTTTTCTGCCCTCTTGGAGCTAAGAGTTTGATTTGGGATTTAGGAAAGCATAGTAGAGGCTGGGATATGATCAAGGCACAAATTATGTGTTAGAAATGATATAGGCACAAATCAGCAACCACCATTCACCTTTCCGTTTTGACAGAGGAGAGGGAAGAAACAGGGAAGTAGACATGGAGAGGAGGAGGAGGGAAAGAGAGAAAAGGGGGTGGAATATATTGGGGAAAGAAGGAAAGGAAGCAAGGAAGCCGGTTATGTGTGGCACATTGTTAGAGAAACAGTAAACAAGAGCTGAACTGTGTATCACCTAGCAAGCCTTCATTTTCCAGGTGCTTGAGCTTAGCACAGTGGGTGGAGGCAGCTGATTACAGCTTCTAACTGGAACACAACCAACCCTCTGGGCCAGGCTCAGTTTCATGGTGTTCACTGGGCCCAGCCCTCCCTCAGAGGGAGCAGAGTCATTGGGCATCTGGCTTAGAATCACAGAGTCATTAAATTTTTTAATTTATTTATTCAACCAATTAAAATGTGCCTGGCACAAAACACTGCCTCCTTTATTCTGGTGCTTGGCATTTATTGCTGAACAATGAAAAAAAAATACATTTTCGAACAACAATAATAAACAGATGCATCCAAACATGGAAACTCCCAGTGCAGGACCCAATCGAGGAGGAGGAGAGGAAGAGACTTGCTTGGTCCTAAAGTCAGAATACAGAGAAGAATGGGCTCTGACTAGGGCAGGCCAAGCACATTCCTAAGAGGCCAGGACACTAAGCTGAGTCTCCTGCATTTCAGAGCAGGACAATCTTGGTGCCTCAATTTAGAAGTACATTGATAAGCCAGAGAGTTAACCAAGATGAACCAAGAGCTTTGAGACCATGCCAAACTTGAAAGAACTGGAAAAGAGAAGACTCAGAGTGGGCATTACAGCTGTGTTCAACTAGTTGAAGCCCTGTCAGTTGGAAAAGGGATTAGATTTGTTTGTTCTGGCTTCTGAGGACAGAACCAGAGGCAATAGGGAAAAGGTGCAAATAGGCAAATTTCAGCTTGATGTCAGGAACACCTTCCTAGCAATTAGAGCAGTCCAAAAGTTTAAGAAGCAGCTTTGAGAGATGATGGGTTACCTATCACTAGAGGTCTTCAGTGAACTGAATAGCTACTTGTCAAGTGTGTTAGAACAGGGATTCCTTTCTGATATGAGTTGGACCAGATGGGCTAGCCTTAATCTTGACCTGATCACTTGACCTATCCCTATCCATTTCATTTCCCCCTCAGAATGACCCAATCCTAATAAAGCTGTCCCCAGCCCCAATATTCTAACTTCATTATAGGCCTAGCCCTAGTGAACAGCAGGCTCACTGCACCAGCCCCCTGCCCCAATGTCCTAACTTCTTCATATATGCCTCACTGCTCACTGGAACAATAGGTGTGTTCCTGAACTCTTACTCCCCACAGACCATGTGATGGGAACCTAGCTATTGCCTCTGCCTAGTCACTGACCCCAGACCCATTACCACAGAATCAGGTGTGTTCTTGTATTCAATCACAATCACATCATCACATGTGAAGACAGGATCACAATACCTAACTATCTGTCTTAACCAGATGCAACCACAATAACTAGTCAGTTGGAAAGCAGAATGACCAGAGTGTTTAACCATTCCTCCTCCATTACCTAATCCCTGAACAAACTCCTCCTGCCTTTTTAATATTTCTTTATTCTATGTAAATTTCTGTTATGTAATTGCATCAATTCCTTTTACAAATCTATCTTGCTTTCTCTAAAGTTGCTGGTTCCTCTTGGAACTTAGTCTGTTTCATGAGAGGAGTCAATCTCAATAAATGCCTATACTTGGATTAGAGGTGGTCTGACTTTGAATTCTTTAAGATGGTTCTACCACAACACATCATGAAACCGCAATAGCTTTTAGGTGTGCAGAGCCCCTACTGCAACAGTTTTTGGCATCTCTGGGTATCAACTACAACACTTAGGTTCATAAATGATCATGGATTTAGAACAAGTGGTCATCTATTGCAACACCCTAATTTTATAGTGAGGAAACCAAGGCCTAGAATGATCAAGTGACCTATCCAAGGTCACATAGGGAGAAAATATCAAACCTGGGATTTGAACCTGGGTATTTCCTCTGCGTGACTTCTAAGGATTCTGGTCACAATCCCATTTGTAAGCAAGTTTAGCTTTGGGGTTTAAAGAAGCTTTGAAACTTAAACATGGAAATTCTAGTAAGACAGCTAGAGAATGACCCTAAAATATAGCTACTACATATGGCAAGGCCCCACTGGACCCACTTCACCTATTACATTAGAAACAGCACCCCCTGCCTGGCATCTTCAAACCTAATTTTGTTGTTTAGTTGTTTCAGTCATTTTGTGTCTGATTCTTTGTGACTCCTTCTGGGGATTTTCTTGGCAGAGATATTGGAATGGCTTGCCGTTTCCTTCTCCAGCTCAATTTACAGATGAGGAAACTGAGGAAGACAGGGTTAAGTGACTTGCCCAGGACCACACAGCTAGTAAATGTCTGAGGTCAAATTTATACTCAGGTCTCCCTGACTCCCAGGCCCAGCATTCTCTGCACTGCCCCATTTAGCTGCCCAAACCTAATTTTGAATCATGTACTTGGAGCTGGAAGGAACTTTTGAGATCATCTAGTCCAGGGGTGGGGAACCTTCAGCCTCAAGGTCACATGTGACCTACTAGGTCCTCAAGTAAGGCCATTTGATTGAATTAAAACTTCACAGAACAAATTCCCCTTAATAAAAGGATTTATTCTACAAAACTTGAACTCAGTCAAAAGGCTGTACCCAAGGTCCTAGAAGGTCACAAGTGGCCTCAAGGCTGAAGGTTCCCCACCTCTGAATTCTAGTCTAACCCTAGAATTATACTGATAAGGAAACTGAGGCACAGTAAGGTAAAATAACTTGGCCATGAACACATAATTAGATGTGGGCTCGGATTTGAGCCCAAGTTTTTTTGACTCCAGTGCCAAATTTTAATTTCTAACATTCCCTTTTGATGCTTCTTGGAGGGAAGACTGAATATAGAAGTTTCATAGCATTTTAGGGCTAGAAAGGATTACAGCATTTAGAACTGAAAAAGGACCTTTGAGATCAAATTCAAATCTCTGCTTTTACAGATTAGTGATTTGCTTAGAAAGAGGAAGAGACTCTTCAAGATTGCATAGTCATTTAGTGGCATTGTAGAGATCCCAAGTCTTTTTAGTTCCAGAATCCCAGTCCAGAGCACTGCTTATTTCAGGCAGTAAGTCAGTTGTCAGTACACATTTGTTAACCACCTGCTATATAATAGGCATTGTGCTTAGCACTAGGGATACATGGAAAGGCAAAAGACAGTCCCTACTATCAAGGAGTTCACAAACAGGAGAGATACCCAAACAAAAAAAATATTTGCAGACAAGTTATGTAACAGGATAAACTGGATATAATAAACAGAGGGAAGGAACTGGAATTAATAGGATCAGGAAAGACTTCCTATGGAAGGTGGGGTTTTAGCTGGGACTTATAGGAAACGAAGGAACAGGGAATAAGCCTCATATATCTCTTCCTGCTTTCTTTTTCATTATATTCCTCACTTCCTCCTCCTTCTTCCATGTTAGTCCAGATTCCTGGGAAGGTAGTAGTGGGAGGCACAAAGGTATAAAGAGAAAGGATTCCATTTCCTTCAAGTGGTATCTGCTACTGCCAAACTCATTCTGCCTTCTATTTAGGGTCACACTCCCTAAAGGGGTGACCAGGCATAACCCCAGGGTTTTTCACTTTTCAGGGTTAGGAAAAAAAAACAGAAAAGTCATTGGGCAGTTGACCATGCAACTCTAGGGAGTATGATCAACCCTATTCTCCCTTGCCCATCCACCCATCACTAAGATTACTAAATAAATAATTAGAATCTCAGTGTTAAATCAATGAAGTCTGATGACTTAAGACAACATCAAATTGCCCTACATTCTCCCTCCTCTTTACAGGTTCAGAAACTGAGGCCCAAAGAGGCAACATGTTTTGATTGTGGCAAAACTGGAGTAAGCATCCTGGACGCCTGGTCCAGTGCTTTTTTCACTACAAATATACTGCTTATTCACCAAACTTCTAAACCCATCATCAATTCACTTCACAAGTCTCTGGCCCTGGCTCCATGTCAGGAGAAGCTAGGAGGAGGTACCATGGGTCCCTGCCCTCTTGAAGCTCATCACATGCAGTTCAATGTCTCCTTCCAAACTAGCTTTGTCATTAGGCTGAGGAGGGACAGCCCAGAAAGCAAGTCCATTTTTTAATGGGCTTTTCTAAGGCTCTGACCAATTAAACCCCTCCCTGCCCAGGCAGCTGTTTAAAGGAGGCTCTAGCCATCAGATGTGGCAGCTGCACCACCCCATAACCCAGAACCCCCAAGCTCCAGAGACGCTAAGGCCTCTGTCCAGGTAGCTGAGCTTGTTCTGGAGCTGAGGTAGGCCTGTCCTTAGGGGACCCACCCTAAGGATTTGTTTGCCTTAAAGTGGCCTTCAGAGGCCTCCATTAGGGACCTAGCTTCCCTTGTGTAAAGTATATTGGAATACCATTTCTCACTCTTTTGGGGTTTTCTTGGCAAAGATACTGGAGAGGTTTGCCATTTCTTTCTCCACCTCATTTTACATATGAGGAAAGTGAGGCAAACAGGGTTAAGTGATTCACCCAGGGTCACACAGCTAAGAAGTGTATGAGGCTGGATTTGTACTCAGGTCTTCCTGACTCCAGGTCCATCACTTTTCCTAACTGACCACCTAGCTGCCCCAACTGATACAGTAGCAGCATCTAGATTTGTTAAATCATAAAACTTCAGAGCTGGAAGGGTTCTTAAGCATCATTCAATCCAATAATCCAATTTCCATTTTACAAATAGAGAAATTGAGATGGGTCTTCTCATCACACAGCGAACCAAACTCAGAACCAGGTTTCCCAACTTGAAAGCCATTGCTCTTTCAACTACACCACTTTTAATTGCCCTAGAGAAATAGCATCATGGAGTTACAGCAGGAAAGGACCATAGATGTCATTTAGACCAACCCTTTTATTTTACAGATAAAGAAACAAGGCCAGAGAGGGAAAACATTTGCCTAGTCACCCAGATGGCAAGCAGCAGAGAAGGTGCCTGGCCTTCTAAGATGAAGGTGTCTTTTTTCTTGGCTCCAAACCTTGGTAGCTGGCTAACACCCCCATCATTGGGAATTAATGAAAACAGTAGTAAATCTCTATTAAGGCTCTGCATCTGGTCCTATGCTCTGTCCCGTGGCAATGCCGAGACCAATACAGCTGCAGAGTAGTGGGGAGTCCTGGAGGGAGACTTCGGACGACTGAGGTCTAATCTCGGTTCTGCTTGCTACCTCTCTCTCTGGGCCTCGGTCTATAAAATCTATAAAACGCCGGGGCTTTGGAATTTTCAAATGAGGAAACTGAGGCTCAGTGAGGTTCATTTGTAAATTCTCAGTCTAAGATAAAATTAATCTCCAAAAAGTACTAGGGTCTGTAAACAAGCCTAGAATGTGTGTGGCAGATTAAGTGAAGTGGGCTGGCTAGTCGTGGTCCCAGAAGGCTTGCAGGAGGAGGTGGAATTTGCCAAATTCCCAGCGGTCACCTCAGGCTCGCTTCCTCCCCGAAGGTATGGGGGGGCTGGAGGGAGGAGATAGAGGAGGTCGTTAAGGATTGGTGCCCGGGAGGGACAGCGGAGGAGCTAAGCAGAAAGTTGGGAGGTGTTAGGTGAACTAATCCCCGAGGCTTTCGGGAATGGGGGCGCTCAGCTTCTCCCCTCCCGTCCCCGGGGAGCTTAAACTCATCGGGAGACAACTGGAATGATTCAGCTTCCTGTGGCCCGATCAAAGGAGCGCCTGAGAGCCCGCGGGTGCCGGCCTCAGGGGGCGGGGCCATGGTTGCACGTGACTCCCTCCCCCCAGTCTCAGGTGGGGCCAGGCGGGGCCATGACTCACGCGGCTCCGGCCGCCCGCCCCTCCCCTCCCGGCTGCTTCCGACTCGTCTCCTCCCGCTTGTCATTTTCGCCGCTTTACCTGGGCATCTCCCCTCTGCCTCCCCTTCGTCTGCCCGGCCGCTGGGTCCCAGGTTGTTGGAGAGAGCTGGGGTAAAGAGGAAACCCCTACCTACCTATCCTCCACCCACCCAGAAGCTTCCGAGACAGGCTTCTCACTCCACCTCCCACCTCTTCCACGGACTTCCCAGCACTTTGCATTGCTTGGAGATCCGAGAGCGGGCCATGCTGGGTCCCGGGAGTATTGTTGGGGGTTTTATTGGTGTTGGGGGAAGGGAGGAGAGAGAAGGGTGGAGGAAGGGGGAAGACTAGCTTCCGGCTACCGTCACCTAGAAGCCCCCTTAGGTTTCTGAGCCATTTGGCCCCCAAGCCAATCCTTCTATCCTGGGCTGCTCTTTCTGCGAGCCCTTATTCATACTCTCCGCCTCTTTCCCCAAACAGGTTCCCTATGGGCAGAATGCATGTAAAGCCTGTGCGTGCCAACCACTACCTGTCCTGCTGGGCCATCGCTGGGGAGTCAGGCATCTGAGCTCAGGATCCAAGGAGCAAGACAGAAGGAGGGGGAGAGAAGAACGCCTTTGGCCTCTGGGAAGTCCCTAGACTAGAACCCTGAACCTCCCCCTCCTTTCCCTAGTTTAACTCTTCCTCCAGCACCAACCACTCCTTCCTCCTTCAGTCCTCACTTGACCAGTGTATGTGCCCCTGGCATAGCCATGGCGTATTCCCAGGTGCAGTGCCTGGACGACAGCCACGTGAACTGGCGTTCTAGCGAATCTAAACCTGAATTCTTCTATAGCGAGGGGCAGAGGTTGGCCTTGGAGGCCCTGGTGGCCAGGGGCCCTGAGGCCTTCTACGAAGTTCTAAAGAAGGAGAATATCCGGGACTTCTTGTCTGAGTTGGAGCTCAAGAAGATCCTGGAGACAATTGAAGTTTATGACCCAGGGTCTGAGGACCCCCGGGAACAAAGAGATCTCTGTGAGGGCTCTGGGCCTAATGATAAGGAAGATAATGGAGAGGGAGGTGGTG
>WOXC01010399.1:0-14101 GCA_011680675.1 Gymnobelideus leadbeateri | reverse complement strand
CTTAAGTCAGACTGCTGAATGTTTGCTTTTACTGTTTTAGCAAAAGTGCTTTATACCTGCCTACATTGGTTTCAATGGCTGAAAACCTTAGGATGCCATTTCCGACAAAAGAAGGCGAAGAAATATAGATGTAATGGATGTTTATAAGAACTCTAGCTAAGAGAATCTTTCCCAGAAAAGAAGTTACATGTAATGCCTGTTTCTATAGAGTTATGGTCAGATATACCTTTCTACCAAACATGCTCAGAATAGGCTAACTGAAAAAAAGGTGAAAACCTGAATTTCTCAGAATTCCTCTAAAATACAAGAATTCTAAGCACTGTTGTACACACGGTTCCTTCAAACGTCAACATCTTAAGTCAGACTGCTGAAGGTTTGCTTTTACTGTTTTAGCAAAAGTGCTTTATACCTGCCTACATTGGTTTCAATGGATGAAAACCGAAGGATGCCATTTCCAATAAAAGAAGACCAAGCAATAGACATGTAATGGCTGTTCTTAAGACATGTAGCTAACAGAATCTTTCCCAGAAAATAGGTTAAATGTAATCCCTGTTATTGTCGAGATATGGTCAGATATACATTTATACCAAACATGCTCAGAATATGCTAACTGAAAAAAGGTTAAAACCTGAATTTCTCAGAAGTCCTTTAAAATACTAGAATTCTAAGCACTGTTGTACACACAGTTCCTTCAACCCTCAACATCTTAAGTAAGACTGCTGAAGGTTTGCTTTTACTGTTTTAGCAAAAGTGCTTTATACCTGCCTACATTGGTTTCAATGGGTGAAAATCTTAGATTTCCATATCCAACAAAAGAAGGCCATGCAATAGAGATGTAATGGATGTTTTTAAGAACTCTAGCTAAGAGAATCTTTCCCAGAAAAGAAGTTACATGTAATGCCTGTTTCTATAGAGTTATGGTCAGATATACCTTCTCTACCAAACATGCTCAGAATATAACTGAAAAAGAGGTGAAAACCTGAATTTCTCAGAAGTCCTTTAAAATACAAGAATTCTAAGCACTGTTGTACACAAAGTTACTTCAACTCTCCACAACTTTAGTCAGACTGCTGAAGGTTTGCTATTACTGTTTTAGCATAAGTGCTTTATAACTGCCTACTTTGGTTTCAATGGGTGAAAATCTAAGGATGCCATTTCCAACAAAAGAAGACCAAGCAATAGAGATGTAATGGCTGTTTTTAAGACCTCTAGCTAAGAGAATCTTTCCCAGAAAATAAGTGACATGTAATGTCTGTTATTGTCGAGATATGGTCAGATATACCGTTCTACCAAAAATGCTCAGAATAGGCTAACTGAAAAAAAGGTGAAAACCTGAATTTCTCAGAAGTCCTTTAAAATACTAGAATTCTAAGCACTGTTGTACACACAGTTCCTTCAACCCGCAACATCTTAAGTCAGACTGCTGAAGGTTTGCTTTTACTGTTTTAGCAAAAGTGCTTTATACCTGCCTACATTGGTTTCAATGGGTGAAAACCTAAGGATGCCATATCCAACAAAAGAAGGCCAAGCAATAGAGATGTAATGGATGTTTTTAAGACCTCTAGCTAAGAGAATCTTTCCCAGAAAATAAGTGTCATGTAATGCCTGTTATTGTCGAAATATGGTCAGATATACCTTTCTACCAAACATGCTCAGAATATGCTAACTGAAAAAAAATGTGAAAACCTGAATTTCTCAGAAGTTCTTTAAAATAAAAGAATTCTAAGCACTGTTGTACACAAAGTTACTTCAACTCTCCACAACTTTAGTCAGACTGCTGAAGGTTTGCTATTACTGTTTTAGCATAAGTGCTTTATAACTGCCTACTTTGGTTTCAATGGGGGAAAACCTAAGGATGCCATTTCCAACAAAAGAAGACCAAGCAACAGAGATGTTGTGGCTGTTTTTAAGACCGCTAGCTAAGAGAATCTTTCCCAGAAAAGAAGTTACATGTTATGCTTGTTATTGTAGAGATATGGTCAGATATCCCTTTCTACCAAACATGCTCAGAATAGGCTAACTGAAAAAAAGGTGAAAACCTGAATTTCTCAGAAGTCCTTTAAAATAAAAGAATTCTAAGCACTGTTGTACACACAGTTCCTTCAACCCTCAACATCTAAAGTCAGACTGCTGACGGTTTGCTTTTACTGTTTTAGCAAAAGTCCTTTATACCTGCCTACATTGGTTTCAATGGGTAAAAACCTTAGGATGCCATTTCCGACAAAAGAAGGCCATGCATTAGAGATGTAATGGATGTTTTTAAGAACTCTAGCTAAGAGAATCTTTCCCAGAAAAGAAGTTTCATGTAATGCCTGTTCCTATATAGTTATGGTCAGATATACCTTCTCTACCAAACATGCTCAGAATACGCTAACTGAAAAAAAGGTGAAAACCTGAATTTCTCAGAAGTCCTTTAAAATGCAAGAATTCTAAGCACTGTTGTCCACACAGTTCCTTCAGCCCTCAACATCTTTATTCATACTGCTGAAGGTTTGCTTTTACTGTTTTAGCAAATGTGCTTTATACCTGCCTACATTGTTTTCAATGGGTGAAAAGCATAGGATGCCATTTACGACAAAAGAAGGCCAAGCATTAGAGATGCAATGGATGTTTTTAAGACCTCTAGCTATGAGAATCTTTCCCAGAAAATATGTTACATGTAATGCCTGTTATTGTAGAGATTTGGTCAGACATACCTTTCTACCTAACATGATCAGAATAGGCATTCTGAAAAAAAAGGTGAATACATGAATTTCTCAGAAGTCCTTTAAAATACTAGAATTCTAAGCACTGTTGTACACAAAGTTCCTTCAACTCTCCACATCTTTAGTCAGGATGCTGAACTTTCGCTTTTACTGTTTTAGCAAAAGTACGTTATACCTGCCTACATTGGTTTCAATGGGTGAAAACCTAAGGATGTCATTTCCAACAAAAGAAGACCAAGCAAAAGAGATGTAATGGCTGTTTTTAAGACCTCTAGCTAAAAGAATCTCTCCCAGAAAAAAAGTTACATGTTATGCCTGTTATTGTAGAGATATGGTCAGATATACCTTTCTACCAAACATGCTCAGAATAGGCTAACTGAAAAAAAAGGTGAAAACCTGAAATTCTCAGAATTCCTCCAAAATACAAGAATTCTAAGCACTGTTGTACACACAGTTCCTTCAACCGTCCACATCTTAAGTCAGACTGCTGAATGTTTGCTTTTACTGTTTTAGCAAAAGTGCTTTATACCTGCCTACATTGGTTTCAATGGCTGAAAAACCTTGGGATGCCATTTCCGACAAAAGAAGGAGAAGAAATATAGATGTAATGGATGTTTATAAGAACTCTAGCTAAGAGAATCTTTCCCAGAAAAGAAGTTACATGTAATGCCTGTTTCTATAGAGTTATGGTCAGATATACCTTTCTACCAAACATGCTCAGAATAGGCTAACTGAAAAAAAGGTGAAAACCTGAATTTCTCAGAATTCCTCTAAAATACAAGAATTCTAAGCACTGTTGTACACACGGTTCCTTCAAACGTCAACATCTTAAGTCAGACTGCTGAAGGTTTGCTTTTACTGTTTTAGCAAAAGTGCTTTATACCTGCCTACATTGATTTCAATGGGTGAAAACCTAAGGATGCCATTTCCAACAAAAGAAGACCAAGCAATAGAGATGTAATGGCTGTTTTTAAGACCTCTAGCTAAGAGAATCTTTCCCAGAAAATAAGTGACATGTAATGCCTGTTTTTATCGAGATATGGTCAGATATACCTTTCTACCAAACATGCTCAGAATATGCTAACTGAAAAAAGGTGAAAACCTGAATTTCTCAGAAGTCCTTTAAAATACTAGAATTCTAAGCACTGTTGTACACACAGATCCTTCATCCCTCAACATCTTAAGTAAGACTGCTGAAGGTTTGCTTTTACTGTTTTAGCAAAAGTGCTTTATACCTGCCTACATTGGTTTCAATGGGTGAAAATCTTAGGATTCCATATCCAACAAAAGAAGGCCAAGCAATTTAAGAACTCTAGCTAAGAGAATCTTTCCCAGAAAAGAAGTTACATGTAATGCCTGTTTCTATAGAGTTATGGTCAGATATACCTTCTCTACCAAACATGCTCAGAATATAACTGAAAAAGAGGTGAAAACCTGAATTTCTCAGAAGTCCTTTAAAATACAAGAATTCTAAGCATTGTTGTACACAAAGTTACTTCAACTCTCCACAACTTTAGTCAGACTGCTGAAGGTTTGCTATTACTGTTTTAGCATAAGTGCTTTATAACTGCCTACTTTGGTTTCAATGGGGGAAAACCTAAGGATGCCATTTCCAACAAAAGAAGACCAAGCAATAGAGATGTAATGGCTGTTTTTAAGACCTCTAGCTAAGAGAATCTTTCCCAGAAAATAAGTGACATGTAATGTCTGTTATTGTCGAGATATGGTCAGATATACCGTTCTACCAAAAATGCTCAGAATAGGCTAACTGAAAAAAAGGTGAAAACCTGAATTTCTCAGAAGTCCTTTAAAATACTAGAATTCTAAGCACTGTTGTACACACAGTTCCTTCAACCCGCAACATCTTAAGTCAGACTGCTGAAGGTTTGCTTTTACTGTTTTAGCAAAAGTGCTTTATACCTGCCTACATTGGTTTCAATGGGTGAAAACCTAAGGATGCCATATCCAACAAAAGAAGGCCAAGCAATAGAGATGTAATGGATGTTTTTAAGACCTCTAGCTAAGAGAATCTTTCCCAGAAAATAAGTGTCATGTAATGCCTGTTATTGTCGAAATATGGTCAGATATACCTTTCTACCAAACATGCTCAGAATATGCTAACTGAAAAAAAATGTGAAAACCTGAATTTCTCAGAAGTTCTTTAAAATAAAAGAATTCTAAGCACTGTTGTACACAAAGTTACTTCAACTCTCCACAACTTTAGTCAGACTGCTGAAGGTTTGCTATTACTGTTTTAGCATAAGTGCTTTATAACTGCCTACTTTGGTTTCAATGGGGAAAACCTAAGGATGCCATTTCCAACAAAGAAGACCAAGCAATAGAGATGTTATGGCTGTTTTTAAGACCTCTAGCTAAGAGAATCTTTCCCAGAAAAGAAGTTACATGTTATGCTTTTATTGTGAGTATGGTCAGATACTCTCAACATGCTCAGAATAGGCTAACTGAAAAAAGGTGAAAACCTGAATTTCTCAGAAGTTCTTTAAATACAAGAATTTTAAGCACTGTTGTACACACAGTTCTCAACCCGCAACATGGACTGCTGAAGGTTTGCTTTTACTGTTTTAGCAAAAGTGCTTTATACCTGCCTACATTGGTTTCAATGGGTGAAAACCTAAGGATGCCATATCCAACAAAAGAAGGCCAAGCAATAGAGATGTAATGGATGTTTTTAAGACCTCTAGCTAAGAGAATCTTTCCCAGAAAATAAGTGTCATGTGATGCCTGTTATTGTCGAAATATGGTCAGATATACCTTTCTACCAAACATGCTCAGAATATGCTAACGGAAAAAAAATGTGAAAACCTGAATTTCTCAGAAGTTCTTTAAAATAAAAGAATTCTAAGCACTGTTGTACACAAAGTTACTTCAACTCTCCACAACTTTAGTCAGACTGCTGAAGGTTTGCTATTACTGTTTTAGCATAAGTGCTTTATAACTGCCTACTTTGGTTTCAATGGGGGAAAACCTAAGGATGCCATTTCCAACAAAAGAAGACCAAGCAACAGAGATGTTGTGGCTGTTTTTAAGACCGCTAGCTAAGAGAATCTTTCCCAGAAAAGAAGTTACATGTTATGCTTGTTATTGTAGAGATATGGTCAGATATCCCTTTCTACCAAACATGCTCAGAATAGGCTAACTGAAAAAAAGGTGAAAACCTGAATTTCTCAGAAGTCCTTTAAAATACAAGAATTCTAAGCACTGTTGTACACACAGTTCCTTCAACCCTCAACATCTAAAGTCAGACTGCTGAAGGTTTGCTTTTACTGTTTTAGCAAAAGTCCTTTATACCTGCCTACATTGGTTTCAATGGGTAAAAACCTTAGGATGCCATTTCCGACAAAAGAAGGCCATGCATTAGAGATGTAATGGATGTTTTTAAGAACTCTAGCTAAGAGAATCTTTCCCAATAAAGATGTTACATGTAATGTCTGTTTCTATAGAGTTATGGTCAGATATACCTTCTCTACCAAACATGCTCAGAATACGCTAACTGAAAAAAAGGTAAAAACCTGAATTTCTCAGAAGTCCTTTAAAATGCAAGAATTCTAAGCACTGTTGTCCACACAGTTCCTTCAACCCTCAACATCTTTATTCATACTGCTGAAGGTTTGCTTTTACTGTTTTAGCAAATGTGCTTTATGCCTGCCTACATTGTTTTCAATGGGTGAAAAGCATAGGATGCCATTTACGACAAAAGAAGGCCAAGCATTAGAGATGCAATGGATGTTTTTAAGACCTCTAGCTATGAGAATCTTTCCCAGAAAATATGTTACATGTAATGCCTGTTATTGTAGAGATATGGTCAGATATACCTTTCTACCAAACATGCTCAGAATAGGCTAACTGAAAAAAAAGGTGAAAACCTGAAATTCTCAGAATTCCTCCAAAATACAAGAATTCTAAGCACTGTTGTACACACAGTTCCTTCAACCATCAACATCTTAAGTCAGACTGCTGAATGTTTGCTTTTACTGTTTTAGCAAAAGTGCTTTATACCTGCCTACATTGGTTTCAATGGCTGAAAACCTTAGGATGCCATTTCCGACAAAAGAAGGCGAAGAAATATAGATGTAATGGATGTTTATAAGAACTCTAGCTAAGAGAATCTTTCCCAGAAAAGAAGTTACATGTAATGCCTGTTTCTATAGAGTTATGGTCAGATATACCTTTCTACCAAACATGCTCAGAATAGGCTAACTGAAAAAAAGGTGAAAACCTGAATTTCTCAGAATTCCTCTAAAATACAAGAATTCTAAGCACTGTTGTACACACGGTTCCTTCAAACGTCAACATCTTAAGTCAGACTGCTGAAGGTTTGCTTTTACTGTTTTAGCAAAAGTGCTTTATACCTGCCTACATTGGTTTCAATGGGTGAAAACCTAAGGATGCCATTTCCAACAAAAGAAGACCAAGCAATAGAGATGTAATGGCTGTTTTTAAGACCTCTAGCTAAGAGAATCTTTCCCAGAAAATAAGTGACATGTAATGCCTGTTTTTATCGAGATATGGTCAGATATACCTTTCTACCAAACATGCTCAGAATATGCTAACTGAAAAAAGGTGAAAACCTGAATTTCTCAGAAGTCCTTTAAAATACTAGAATTCTAAGCAGTGTTGTACACACAGTTCCTTCAACCCTCAACATCTTAAGTAAGACTGCTGAAGGTTTGCTTTTACTGTTTTAGCAAAAGTGCCTTATACCTGCCTGCATTGGTTTCAATGGGTGAAAATCTTAGGATTCCATATCCAACAAAAGAAGGCCAAGCAATAGAGATGTAATGGATGTTTTTAAGAACTCTAGCTAAGAGAATCTTTCCCAGAAAAGAAGTTGCATGTAATGCCTGTTTCTATAGAGTTATGGTCAGATATACCTTCTCTACCAAACATGCTCAGAATATAACTGAAAAAGAGGTGAAAACCTGAATTTCTCAGAAGTCCTTTAAAATACAAGAATTCTAAGCATTGTTGTACACAAAGTTACTTCAACTCTCCACAACTTTAGTCAGACTGCTGAAGGTTTGCTATTACTGTTTTAGCATAAGTGCTTTATAACTGCCTACTTTGGTTTCAATGGGTGAAAACCTAAGGATGCCATTTCCAACAAAAGAAGACCAAGCAATAGAGATGTAATGGCTGTTTTTAAGACCTCTAGCTAAGAGAATCTTTCCCAGAAAATAAGTGACATGTAATGTCTGTTATTGTCGAGATATGGTCAGATATACCGTTCTACCAAAAATGCTCAGAATAGGCTAACTGAAAAAAAGGTGAAAACCTGAATTTCTCAGAAGTCCTTTAAAATACTAGAATTCTAAGCACTGTTGTACACACAGTTCCTTCAACCCGCAACATCTTAAGTCAGACTGCTGAAGGTTTGCTTTTACTGTTTTAGCAAAAGTGCTTTATACCTGCCTACATTGGTTTCAATGGGTAAAAACTTAAGGATGTCATTTCCAACAAACGAATACCAAGCAATAGAGATGTAATGGCTGTTTTTAAGACCTCTAGCTAAGAGAATCTTTCCCAGAAAATAAGTGTCATGTAATGCCTGTTATTGTCGAAATATGGTCAGATATACCTTTCTACCAAACATGCTCAGAATATGCTAACTGAAAAAAAATGTGAAAACCTGAATTTCTCAGAAGTTCTTTAAAATAAAAGAATTCTAAGCACTGTTGTACACAAAGTTACTTCAACTCTCCACAACTTTAGTCAGACTGCTGAAGGTTTGCTATTACTGTTTTAGCATAAGTGCTTTATAACTGCCTACTTTGGTTTCAATGGGGGAAAACCTAAGGATGCCATTTCCAACAAAAGAAGACCAAGCAATAGAGATGTAATGGCTGTTTTTAAGACCTCTAGCTAAGAGAATCTTTCCCAGAAAATAAGTGACATGTAATGTCTGTTATTGTCGAGATATGGTCAGATATACCGTTCTACCAAACATGCTCAGAATAGGCTAACTGAAAAAAAGGTGAAAACCTGAATTTCTCAGAAGTTCTTTAAAATACAAGAATTTTAAGCACTGTTGTACACACAGTTCCTTCAACCCGCAACATCTTAAGTCAGACTGCTGAAGGTTTGCTTTTACTGTTTTAGCAAAAGTGCTTTATACCTGCCTACATTGGTTTCAATGGGTGAAAACCTAAGGATGCCATATCCAACAAAAGAAGGCCAAGCAATAGAGATGTAATGGATGTTTTTAAGACCTCTAGCTAAGAGAATCTTTCCCAGAAAATAAGTGTCATGTGATGCCTGTTATTGTCGAAATATGGTCAGATATACCTTTCTACCAAACATGCTCAGAATATGCTAACGGAAAAAAAATGTGAAAACCTGAATTTCTCAGAAGTTCTTTAAAATAAAAGAATTCTAAGCACTGTTGTACACAAAGTTACTTCAACTCTCCACAACTTTAGTCAGACTGCTGAAGGTTTGCTATTACTGTTTTAGCATAAGTGCTTTATAACTGCCTACTTTGGTTTCAATGGGGGAAAACCTAAGGATGCCATTTCCAACAAAAGAAGACCAAGCAACAGAGATGTTGTGGCTGTTTTAAAGACCGCTAGCTAAGAGAATCTTTCCCAGAAAAGAAGTTACATGTTATGCTTGTTATTGTAGAGATATGGTCAGATATCCCTTTCTACCAAACATGCTCAGAATAGGCTAACTGAAAAAAAGGTGAAAACCTGAATTTCTCAGAAGTCCTTTAAAATACAAGAATTCTAAGCACTGTTGTACACACAGTTCCTTCAACCCTCAACATCTAAAGTCAGACTGCTGACGGTTTGCTTTTACTGTTTTAGCAAAAGTCCTTTATACCTGCCTACATTGGTTTCAATGGGTAAAAACCTTAGGATGCCATTTCCGACAAAAGAAGGCCATGCATTAGAGATGTAATGGATGTTTTTAAGAACTCTAGCTAAGAGAATCTTTCCCAATAAAGATGTTACATGTAATGTCTGTTTCTATAGAGTTATGGTCAGATATACCTTCTCTACCAAACATGCTCAGAATACGCTAACTGAAAAAAAGGTAAAAACCTGAATTTCTCAGAAGTCCTTTAAAATGCAAGAATTCTAAGCACTGTTGTCCACACAGTTCCTTCAACCCTCAACATCTTTATTCATACTGCTGAAGGTTTGCTTTTACTGTTTTAGCAAATGTGCTTTATACCTGCCTACATTGTTTTCAATGGGTGAAAAGCATAGGATGCCATTTACGACAAAAGAAGGCCAAGCATTAGAGATGCAATGGATGTTTTTAAGACCTCTAGCTATGAGAATCTTTCCCAGAAAATATGTTACATGTAATGCCTGTTATTGTAGAGATATGGTCAGATATACCTTTCTACCAAACATGCTCAGAATAGGCTAACTGAAAAAAAAGGTGAAAACCTGAAATTCTCAGAATTCCTCCAAAATACAAGAATTCTAAGCACTGTTGTACACACAGTTCCTTCAACCATCAACATCTTAAGTCAGACTGCTGAATGTTTGCTTTTACTGTTTTAGCAAAAGTGCTTTATACCTGCCTACATTGGTTTCAATGGCTGAAAACCTTAGGATGCCATTTCCGACAAAAGAAGGCGAAGAAATATAGATGTAATGGATGTTTATAAGAACTCTAGCTAAGAGAATCTTTCCCAGAAAAGAAGTTACATGTAATGCCTGTTTCTATAGAGTTATGGTCAGATATACCTTTCTACCAAACATGCTCAGAATAGGCTAACTGAAAAAAAGATGAAAACCTGAATTTCTCAGAATTCCTCTAAAATACAAGAATTCTAAGCACTGTTGTACACACAGTTCCTTCAACCGTCAACATCTTAAGTCAGACTGCTGAAGGTTTGCTTTTACTGTTTTAGCAAAAGTGCTTTATACCTGCCTACATTAGTTTCAGTGGGTGAAAACTTATGGATGCCATTTCCAACAAAAGAAGACCAAGCAATAGAGATGTAATGGCTGTTTTTAAGACCTCTAGCTAAGAGAATCTTTCCCAGAAAAGAAGTTACATGTAATGCCTGTTATTGTCGAGATATGGTCAGATATACCTTCTCTACGAAACATGCTCAGAATAGGCTATCTGAAAAAAAAGTGAAAACCTGAATTTCTCAGAAGTCCTTTAAAATACAAGAATTCTAAGCACTGTTGTACACAAAGTTACTTCAACTCTCCACAACTTTAGTCAGACTGCTGAAGGTTTGCTCTTACTGCTTTAGCATAAGTGCTTTATAACTACCTACTTTGGTTTCAATGGGTGAAATCCTAAGGATGCCATTTCCATCAAAAGAAGACCAAGCAATAGACATGTGGTGGCTGTTTTTAAGACCTCTAGCTAAGAGAATCTTTTCCCAGAAAATAAGTGACATGTAATGCCTGTTTTTATCGAGATATGGTCAGATATACCTTTCTACCAAACATGCTCAGAATATGCTAACTGAAAAAAGGTGAAAACCTGAATTTCTCAGAAGTCCTTTAAAATACTAGAATTCTAAGCACTGTTGTACACACAGATCCTTCATCCCTCAACATCTTAAGTAAGACTGCTGAAGGTTTGCTTTTACTGTTTTAGCAAAAGTGCTTTATACCTGCCTACATTGGTTTCAATGGGTGAAAATCTTAGGATTCCATATCCAACAAAAGAAGGCCAAGCAATAGAGATGTAATGGATGTTTTTAAGAACTCTAGCTAAGAGAATCTTTCCCAGAAAAGAAGTTACATGTAATGCCTGTTTCTATAGAGTTATGGTCAGATATACCTTCTCTACCAAACATGCTCAGAATATAACTGAAAAAGAGGTGAAAACCTGAATTTCTCAGAAGTCCTTTAAAATACAAGAATTCTAAGCATTGTTGTACACAAAGTTACTTCAACTCTCCACAACTTTAGTCAGACTGCTGAAGGTTTGCTATTACTGTTTTAGCATAAGTGCTTTATAACTGCCTACTTTGGTGTTTCAAAAGGTGAAAACCTTAGGATGCCATTTCCGACAAAAGAAGGCCGAGAAATATAGATGTAATGGATGGTTTAAGAACTCTAGCTAAGAGATTCTTTCCCAGAAAAGAAGTTACATGTAATGCCTGTTATTGTTGAGATATGGTCAGATATAACTTTCTACCAAACATGCTCAGAATAGGCTAATAAAAAAAAGGGGAAAACCTGAATTTCTCAGAAGTAGTTTGAAATACTGGAATTCTAAGCACTGTTGTACACAAAGTTCCTTCCACTCTCCACATCTTTAGTCAGACTGCTGAAGGTTTGCTTTTACTGTTTTAGCAAAAGTGCTTTATACCTGCCTACATTGGTTTCAATGGGTGAAAACCTAAGGATGCCATATCCAACAAAAGAAGGCCAAGCAATAGACATGTAATGGATGTTTTTAAGAACTCTAGCTAAGAGAATCTTTCCCAGAAAAGACGTTACATGTAATGCCTGTTTCTATAGAGTTATGGTCAGATATAACTTTCTATCAAACATGCTCAGAATAGGCTAACTGAAAAAAAGGTGAAAACCTGAATTTCTCAGAAGTCCTTTAAAATACAAGAATTCTAAGCACTGTTGTACACAAAGTTACTTCAACTCTCCACAACTTTAGTCAGACTGCTGAAGGTTTGCTATTACTGTTTTAGCATAAGTGCTTTATAACTGCCTACTTTGGTTTCAATGGGTGAAAACCTAAGTATGCCATTTCCAACAAAAGAAGACCAAGCAATAGAGATGTAATGGCTGTTTTTAAGACCTCTAGCTAAGAGAATCTTTCCCAGAAAAGAAGTTACATGCTATGCCTGTTATTGTAGAGATATGGTCAGATATGCCTTTCTACCAAACATGCTCAGAATAGGCTAACTGAAAAAAAGGTGAAAACCTGAATTTCTCAGAAGTCCTTTAAAATACAAGAATTCTAAGCACTGTTTTACACACAGTTCCTTCAACCCTCAACATCTAAAGTCAGACTGCTGAAGGTTTGCTTTTACTGTTTTAGCAAAAGTGCTTTATACCTGCCTACATTGGTTTCAATTTTTGAAAACCTTAGGATGCCATTTCCGACAAAAGAAGGTCATGCAATAGAGATGTAATGGATGTTTTTAAGAACTCTAGCAAAGAGAATCTTTCCCAGAAAAGATGTTACATGTAATGCCTGTTTCTATAGAGTTATGGTCAGATATACCTTCTCTACCAAACATGCTCAGAATATGCTAACTGAAAAAAAGGTGAAAACCTGAATTTCTCAGAATTCCTCTAAAATACAAGAATTCTAAGCACTTTTGTACACACAGTTCCTTCAACCCTCAACATCTTAAGTCAGACTGCTGAAGGTTTGCTTTTACTGTTTTAGCAAAAGGGCTTTATACCTGCCTATTTTGGTTTCAATGGGTGAAAACCTAAGGATGCCATATTCAACAAAAGAAGGCCAAGCAATAGACATGTAATGGATGTTTATAAGAACTCTAGCTAAGAAAATCTTTCCCAGAAAAGAAGTTTCAGGTAATGCCTGTTCCTATCGAGTTATGGTCAGATATACCTTCTCTACCAAACATGCTCAGAATACGCTAACTGAAAAAAAGGTGAAAACCTGAATTTCTCAGAAGTCCTTTAAAATACAAGAATTCTAAGCACTGTTGTACACAAAGTTACTTCAACTCTCCACAACTTTAGTAAGACTGCAGAAGGTTTGCTATTACTGATTTAGCATAAGTGCTTTATAACTGCCTACTTTGGTTTCAATGGGTGAAAACCTAAGGATGCCATTTCCAACAAAAGAAGACCAAGCCATAGAGATGTAATGGCTGTTTTTAAGACCTCTAGCTAAGAGAATCTTTCCCAGAAAAGAAGTTACATGTTATGCCTGTTATTGTAGAGATATGGTCAGATATGCCTTTCTACCAAACATGCTCAGAATAGGCTAACTGAAAAAAAGGTGAAAACCTGAATTTCTCAGAAGTCCTTTAAAATACTAGAATTCTAACCACTGTTGTAGACAAAGTTCCTTCAACCCTCAACATCTAAAGTCAGACTGCTGAAGGTTTGCTTTTACTGTCTTAGCAAAAGTGCTTTATACCTGCCTACATTGGTTTCAATGGGTGAAAACCTTAGGATGCCATTTCCGACAAAAGAAGGCCATGCAATAGAGATGTAATGGCTGTTTTTAAGACCTCTAGCTAAGAGAATCTTTCCCAGAAAAGAAGTTACATGTAATGCCTGTTTCTATAGAGTTATGGTCAGATATACCTTCTCTACCAAACATGCTCAGAATAGGCATTCTTAAAAAAAGGTGAATACATGAATTTCTCAGAAGTCCTTTCAAATACTAGAATTCTAACCACTGTTGTAGACAAAGTTCCTTCAACTCTCCACATCTTTAGTCAGACTGCTGAA